>OX608079.1:32431857-32533677 GCA_951509765.1 Sphenella marginata | reverse complement strand
GGGTTATTTTTAAAGCGCGGCCGAAGGCCGCCTACGCGGAAAGGTGTCCTGCACATAAAAAACGTGGATGGGCCCCGAATTGGGGATCTGACCCGGGTCAATTTCGGTTTTTCACTAATAACTTTTCACAGAACAAAATATTGCTTTTCCCCTTCGGATTATAGTTACGGAGGCCCGATCCACGATTTTTAAGTGCAGAACACTTCCGCATAGGCGGCCTTCGGGCCGCGCTTTAAAAAATAACCCTGGGCTACGCCGTTCCAACTCCGGGTGTGTGCCATAGCCGTGGCTACCGCCACGGTGATGTCCTTCCGCGTGCACCTTTCCCACTTTGGTTAACGTGAAATTTGTGTGTAACTATTCAATAAAATACAAAAAGAATTAGAATATTATTGTTTCATTAAAAAAATGAAAGAGCAATAAGGCCTTTAAGACTTTATTTCTCTTTCGAAGTGTAATAAAGCCTTTTTGAAATAAAGGCCTTATTTCACTTCAATAGTGTAATAGGCCTTAAAGGCTTATTTCACAAGGCGCTATTGCACCCCGCCTTATAAAAACATAACAAATATGTTAAAATTTATTGAAATAAAGAAAACCATATACTTAATTCTGAATCAGTTTGTTTAATTTGTTTTTAACGTCCGTGGGCTTTATTTCTCTTCGAAAAAGGAAATAACACCCATCAGCAAAAGGTGATAACACCCATGGGCTTTATTTCCTTTTAAAAAGGAAATAAGGCCCATGGGCGTAATTTCCTTTTTGAGTGGAAATAACGCCCATGGGCGTTATTTCCTTGGCGTTATTTCACTGCACCCTTTGCCGGCTATTGCACCATCGCGACGGAATTACGTGTCGAAAGTCGTAAACCTTGAAAAACACGTATTTATTGTTCGAGACAATATTAGTTCAATTAATTTTTATGAAATATAAGAAATAATCGATGGTTGTCATTTCAAACTTTTTAGCGCTATGAACATTCTAGCTTACAAAAACTTGAGCGAATAGAGTCGAAATTGCCAATTCGCTCTGCCATTACCATAACAATCAATTTGCCTTGATTAAAACAATATTGTTTTTTTTTGTCACAATTTCAAACGTGAGCCAACGGAGTTGGCATAGCGTAGCCCAGGGTTATTTATAATAAGTGTGGCCGAAGGCCGCCAACGCAGAAGGGTGTACTACGCAGAAGGAATTCGCATGGTGTAGTTCAGGGTTGTTGTTTTTAAAATTAAATTTTAAATTTTGCACACACGCGGTTTTGCACCCACAGAAGTTATATCTCAAATGAAAAGTAATTTAGTTACCTATCCAATGCAAACAAAATTTTAAAAATCGGTTATATAGTATTGAAGATATTTTGATTTAAAAAAATGCTAATCAACAGTTCGTGTTGCTCGCGTAAAATCCTATGGGCGTTATTTCTCTTTTAAAAAGGAAATAAGAGCCATGGACTTTATTTCTTTTTGCAGATGGGCGATATTTCCATTTAAAAAGGAAATAAGGCCCATGGGCGTAATTTCCTTTTTGAATGGGAAAAAACGCCCATGGGCGTTATTTCCTTGGGCGTCATATCACTGCATCGCAAATTATACAAGGGATCCCAGTGAAGATCTCTTAAGGCAAATAGTAAAAATTGTTTTTGAACTGATTCCAAGCGATCCACGTGGACCTGGTACCGCGGGTTCCAAATTATAAAACCGTATTCAAGTATCGGTCTGACTAATGTAGTAAAGAGAGTTTTAGTTACATAAGGGTCGCTAAATTCTTTAGACCATCCTTTAACAAATGCTAGAACGCCTCTAGCTTTATTGACTGTTACGTTAATGTGGCAGTTGAAACTGAGTTTGTAATCCATAGCAACCACAAGGTCAACAAAATCATACATTTGCTCAAGATTATAATTGTTAATTGTATAGGAAGCTGGCTGTGAAATTCCTCTCGAAAAACGCATGTATTTACATTTCTTTAGATTAAGCAGCATATAATTTAAATCGCACCAAGTAACTAGTGTATTTAGATCTGATTGAAGCTTATTGCCATTGTGTATCAGTACAAGTGTGATATGTTATCTGTCAAACGTTTGACAGGCACTTCAAAATGAAGAATTTTTTAGTTTTTTGTTTACATTTGAGGTACTTCAATATGGCGACGCATCCGTTACTCCTATCTTTTAACGAATGATAGAACGAGATGCAGGATGAAACCAATATAGAATATAAAAAAACAGGTGTTAAATTTTTTAGAAATTTTGACGTCTATGCTTAAGAAATCACACTTGACATGGTACACAATGCTTATTGCTATCTTCGAATGATGCGAATGACATGAAAAGCTTTACATCATCGGCATACATTAACATTTTCGAAAATTCTATTACTGTAGAAATATCATTTATAAACAACAAGAACACAATCGGGCCCAGATGGCTTCCTTGAGGAACTCCTGAGGATACATAAATAACATCGGATTCACAATTTTAAAACACTACTTTTTGTGTTCTGTCACAAAGGTAAGAAGAGATGCAGCGATTGAGACCCGGCTGGAAACCCAAATGATCCAGTTTATGAATAAGTAAAGAGTGACACACTTTATCGAAAGCTTTGCTGAAATCAGTATAAATAACGTCGGTGTGCAGATTTTTTCTAAAGCCTTTTGAGACATGATTTGTAAACTCAAGTAAATTTGTAACGGTGGACTTTCCCTTACAGAACCCATGTTGACAGTCAGAAATCAAGGTAGAGATTAGGATTCGTAAGCTGATTGGTAACAATAGCTTCAAACACTTTTGGGATGGCAGAATTCGAATACTTTTGGTCGGTTGTTTAATCCTATAAGTGCATAGATGAGCATCCACAAAATAAATAGAAACAATATCGGAGAAATAGTTAGGTTAAAATTTTTTAACGAAGTGACCAGTGTAAAAGTTCAGCAATAATATTAATAGTTTACTTGGTGCACTTTTGAAGCAAATACACCCATCGGAGCCAAGCCATGCAAACGCTATTGAAGCATTTGTAATTACAGATAGTTTTAATGAAAACTGCGCAATGGAAATGGACCTCGCTGCATATGGGGAGCGAAAAATACTTGCAAAAGACACTTTATGACTTATACAAAATAATCCACGCTGCACCCGCTACTCAAGTCAGTGTAGAACGCCCTTTCTCCACATTAAAATACATAATTAATGATTAATGATAATTATTTGGTATTTTTCGTTTTGATAAAAACGAAACAAAATCATTCAATTAAATATTGTTTGATATTTATTGAAAAGGAAATTTTTTTTGTTTTATGTTCAGCAAAACAAAAAGGCTCCAAAAATATCGAGAGAGGTATCAAAAGACGCGTTTTGACCTCTGTAACAAGAATCCGAAACCGGAAAAGAATTACCCTTAATAGTTTTAAGAACAAAATTTTTTTGGTTTATTTCGTTGTGCACCCCTAGAACCAGCATCTTAGTCGAGGAATACTTCAGTTTGGACAGTTTAGTAGTGAAGATTCCCTACACGACACTAGAATCCGCAGAAGACTTAAGAGCCAGACAAATTCTTCAAACTACTGCAAAAAATATTGGTAGACGCTACGAGGTAGGGTTATTGTGGCGTCAGGACAACATCAAGCTGCCGCAAAGTTACGAAATGGCTAAGCGAAGACGTCGAAAACAAAATGGCCAGATATCAAAAGTATGCAGAAACTTACATCGCTGAAATTGACAAATACATCAACAAAGGATACGCACATTTATTAGCCAATGAAGAAACTAAAGAAAAAGGACCCGCAAGCTGGAATTTGCCACATTTTAGTGTGATCAACTGTCACAAGCCCAACAAGATGCGGATAGTATTTGACGTCGCAGCATCCGTATAAAAATATTTCACTTCATTCTGTTCCATGGGCGTAGCCCGATATTTTTTTAGGTAAAAAGTAGGGCATATTTATTGACAAGAGTATTGAGGGATATATGTACATATATGGGGTATTCCATCCCACTTCGACCAATTTTGAACCTGACCCCTGTAGAATTGGCTGAAAGTTTTTCTTCTTTTTCTACCTTGCGAAAGACGTTTTCGGACTTTTCGGAAAAAATAAAAAAAAAAATTTTTAAAGTTCATCTTATATAAAATTTTTCACTCGAGATTTTTCGAACTTCGCCATTTTTTTTTTTCTCATAAAAACTTCAATCAATTCTGCAATCATCGCCACTAATCCCAGAGTGTGCCGATTTTTTTTTGAATTTTTTTTTTATTTTAATGAAAAAAAATTTCAAAAATAATAATTTTTTTTTTGTCAATTTTATTTATATAACAAAAAAATGTAAGCAAATTATTTTAAAGTATTCTTTTCTTTATTTACTAGTATGTAACTCTCGATAATCGGGTGGGTTTATTTTAGAAAAAAATTAAAGCAAACTTTAAACGCTAATATCTTATGAACAAATTAACCAATTGAAATTTTTGTAATTTTGTGCAAACATGCTCATGATAAGCTTTCATTTGATACACATTTCATTTATGTACGTATTGTAGTTTAGTCTAGCTAAGCGCCTTGTTTTAGAATAATAATATAGAAGATAGAAGACTAGTATGTAACACCCGATAATCGGGTGGGTTTTTTTTTAGAAACAAATTAAATAAATAAGCAATCTTTAAACGCTAATATCTTATGAACCCAAACTGTAAATTTTTAAAAAAGTTATAGCATTTTGAAAACAAATATGGTGTTTTTTTTTAAATTCATAACTTTTTTGAAGTTGGACGAAAAAATTTGAAAAAATTCTGAAAAACGTCTTTCGTAAGGTAGAAAAAGAAGAAAAACTTTCAGCCAATTCTAAAGGGGTCAGGTTCAAAATTGGTCGAAATGGGATGGAATACCCCATATCGTTAGCTTAACGTGAAAATGTGCTAAGTAAATTTTTTTGTAAAATGAGATTTTGATGCAGTTTTAGAAATAAGTTCAAAATACACAGTTTAAAAAAAAACTAATTATAAATTTGAATAATTTTTACCTGATGTTGGCAATGATGTGTAAATGTGCTAACTTCACCACTGCCAAAGAAATTGCGCTAAGTCAGATGTAATTTTACTTTGTCGGGCGCGTTTTCACAATGGAATAATATCCACGTGCGCTTCTTATTCGTGAGCTTTATTTGTGCAAAATAAATATTATTTGTGCTTTATTTTAAACGAAAAAGGTAATAAATGAATTAAATTACTTAATTACGAAGAATTAAATAAAAACAAAACACTTTCTTTCACTTTCAATGAAATAAGACTGCATATATGTAATTTGTGATCAATGTTAAAAAATAAACAAGTACCTTTTTATACCCAGCGTACTAGTACTAGTACAAGGGTATTATAACTTTGTTGGGATAACGGTTGGTTGTACAGGTATAAAGGAATCGAGATAGATATAGACTTCCATATATCAATATCATCAGGGTCGAAAAAAAATTTGATTGAGCCATGTCCGTCCGTCCGTCTGTCCGTCCGTCTGTCCGTTAACACGATAACTTGAGCAAATAATGAGATATCTTCACCAAATTCGGCATGCGTACTTATTTGGGTTCAGAATAGATTGCTATTGAAAATGGGTAAAATCGGACAATAACCACGCCCCTTTTTCGATATCGAAAATTTCGAAAAACGTATAAAACGGGTTAATTCAATATCAGAAGCAGCTACAATGATAAAATTTGCAATATGTATTGATTTAGATGTTCTAAGGCCGATTTTATCAAATTTTTTTAAAAGGGGCGTGGCACCGCCCACATATATTTGAAGAAATTTTAAAATTTTGACTCTCAATAACTTCAGCACAGTTTGTGCTAGTACAACGAAATTTTGTAGAGGGCATACTATTGTTGTGTTAAATTCAGATATAGAAAATAAACGAAATCGCTTAGTGACCACGCCTACTTTTTCATAAAAGTTATATTGAAAGGAGGTGGAAATATTGAAAAGTCCATATCTAATTAACTGATACCGCTATAATAATATAATTTGGTACATACATCAATTTTCATATTCTTTACATTATTTTTGCAAAATTTTGGAAAGTGGGCGTGCCACCGCCCACTTATGAGTCACGCAATTTTCAAATTCGACTGCTAATAACTTCAGAACGGTGTGAGATAGATTTACGAAACTAGGTACCAGGCATCTTATGTTTATGTAGAGTACTACCATAGAAAATAAGAAAAATCGGTGAACGACCACGCCCACTTTTGGACTAAAGTTCTCTAAACGAGAGTTAGGAAACCGGAATATGCAATATCTGTTTAACTGATAAAGATATAATGCTAAAATTTAGTACACTCATTCACTTGATGATGTTATTAGTGTTGTTTAAAGGTTTTTTGGTAATATTTTGGAAAATGGGCGTGGCACCGCCTACAAGTGAATAAACAAAATATCAACATTTCACTATTAACAAGCCACTGTGAAAGTATCATAAAGATCTGCAATGAAAACTGATCTTCAAATAGGGACAAACAACATAATAAAATCCGTGGGCGTGCCACCACCCACTGTTTTAAAATTATGTAAATATTGATTAATGGACACATATATCCGTATATCAAAAATTTCACAAAATACGTTAAAAGTTATGGGCATGGCACGCCTTCTTTTCCAAAGTTATATATAGGACATGGTATCACCATTGAAAAGATTGATTGAGTACTTTTGGCTCATGTAAGCGGTTAATGCTTTATAAGCAAGGGCCGTGGCCGCGCCCACCAAATTCGCTATTGCTTAGGCTGGGAATAGATTGGTTTTTAAAATGGGCGAAATCGGATGAAAACCCCGCCCCCTTTTTCTGGAAACTAACGCTGGGTATTAAATGTTCGGTTCACCCGAACTTAGACTTCCTTACTTGTTATTGTTGGAATTAACTTGGTTTATTTTTATTTATTAACTAGCTGACCCGGCAAACTTCGTTCTGCCCAAAATAGATTTTGTTATTAAGTTCATTTCAAAAAAAGGATCCAACTTAATGATAAACTATGTATCTATTCCAATGTAAGTTGTTATTACCAGACACACTAACTCACTTTTACCAAATCACTCAGACTCACACTGTTCATTTCGCAAATCCAAACTATTTAAGTAACTGAGTAAGTAAGAGTATCAATATGTGTAGTATATCTCCACAATGGTTTTCAGGCCCTTACCACCAACTCTTTTATATATATTTAGCCTCAAAAGTTTAGTACGTATGGGTGGTGCCACGCCCCCTTTTATATTAAACTTTTCTTTGAACATTGTATTGATTTCGTATATCTCCATTGTGATTTCTATATCCCTATCTTAAAACGTTTTATAGATATTCAGTTTCCAACATTAAGTATGGCGGAGGTGCCACCCCACCTTTTCTGATAACCACCAATTTTCTGCTAGAGATGGGCTTTGATATCATCTAGGTCTACATCAATTTTCAGCACCCTACCTTGATCTCTTTTAGAGATAATCAGCTTGAAAAATTAAGATTGTATGGGAGGTACCACGCCCCCTTTTCCGATAACTCCCACTTTTTTGCATGAGAATGGTTTTGATGTAAAATAGCTCTATACCAATTTTGAGGTCCTACTTTGAACTCTTTTAGAGATAATCAGCTTGAAAAAAACGATTTTTACGATTGCCCCTCTTTACATTTCGTGTGAAATCTCCGAAATCATTTGAGATATTGAAATAAATCTCACATCATAATGTAGTACTCATTTCTACCATTCGTTTGACACCCATGTTAGAAAAATTAATTTTGGGTCACATTTGGGTCAATATCTCTGGAAGCGGATAAGATATCCTGATGGAAGATGTCTTAAATTTTAGGATAGGCATCTAGTAATATAATGGTGAAACTTTCATTCATAGTTTTTATGTGTAGTGGGCATAATTGTAAAAACGCACATTTTTGGTCACCCGGACCCACATTTTGGTCAATAACTCGGGAACTGGATGAGATATCTAAATGAAAGTTGTCCTAAATTTTAAGTTAGACGTTAAGTGATAGAGTGGTAAAAATTTGATTCAATTCTGTTCAGTAGTTTTTGAGTGATGCCCGGACAACCATACAGACAGACAGACAGACAAAAATTCTAAAAACGGCTGATTTGGGTTCTAGAGGCTTAATAATGACCCCTGACATCATTTTTTTTAAATATCTTCAATGTACAGACATCGGACCTGTTACAATTTTATTATATGTAGAGATACTGTGGGGAAATAACTTTAGTAAAATGTGCTAAGTCAGAAAAAAAAAAGAAACAAGTAAGGAAAGGGTTGTCTTCGGCTGTGTCGAAGGCTTTATACCTTTCATGAATGCCAAACCACACTTATCGGAACAATCGATTGTATGGGAGCTATACGTTATGTTGGTCCGATCTGGCTGATTTTGCCTACATATGTTACATATATAATATGTAGCAAACGTGCAAAGTTTAACGTTCCTAGCTCTTTAACTGCAAAATTGATAGCCCAAAACGCATTTATCGAAACTATCGATTATATGGGAGCTATATGTCATGTTGGTCCGATCTGAGTCATTTTCACTACACACGTTACAAATACAATATGTACTAAACTTGCAAAATTTTACGTTCCTAGCTTTTGAATTGCAAGAGTTATAGGCCAAAACCCATTTATCGGAACAATCGATTGTATGAGAGCTATGCCTTGTATCGGTCCGATCATGCTGGTTCCGACAAATGATTAATCCTAAGCAAAACGGCGACTGCTTGCAAAATTTCATCGAGATATCTCTAAAACTGAGGGACTAGTTTGCGTTCAAACAGACGGACGGACGGACGGACAGACGGACATGGCTAAATCAACTCGCCTCATCGCCCTGATCCTTTCGGTATACTTAATAGTGGGTCTATCTCTTCTTCTTCTCATACTTACAAACATCGGAACAAAGTTATAATACCAGTTCATGTTCATGAAAGGTATAAAAAAAGAAATAGAAAAACTGCTAACTCTATAAAAAGCTGACATGGGAAACATTTATGTTTTATTTTTGTTGTTTTTTGTCTTTTGCATTGAGCAGTCATGAAATCGAGGGTACTGCATTTACAGTTTAAGAAAATACTGTTTTATTTTAAAGTTATTCGGTTTTTTGTCTTTCCTGAACAATTTGAAAAATATGACTTAGCACATTTTAACTTTAAGCTAACGATATGTACTTTAAAAGTATAATTTTTTTGGGTTCTCCAAATAGAGAAATATCATTAGTGTATGAAATGAATTAAATTGATATTCAGCCTTATTGTAAATTTCATGTGAAGAAATCTCCCAAAAATTTTTAATGGGAAACACTAACAATTTTCCGGGTTTGTTTTTGTTTCCCCATTAAAAATTTTTGGGAGATTTGTTCCCATGAAATTAACAATAAGGCTGATTGTTTGATGATAAAACCAATTTTCTGGGATTTTCAGCAAATTCCCTGAGGACTTCATATTATATTTCGGATTTTCTTTCCTTTACCATTTTCCGATAAACACTAACTAAAGGCTAAAATTAAAACATCGTATATGCTTCCAATAATTATAAATTTGCAACAGTGCTCGCCAAACTGAACCTGCTTTTGATTTTGTCTTACCACACTTCTTGCACGCTGTCCGCTTTTGGGTTTCGCTGCCACGCTTTGAATTCCTTTACTTTTGAACATTATCAATTGATGTGCAGATGACGCTGCAGACCGAAACTTGATGTGCTATAGGATCGAAAAAGTTTGCTACCATTTAGGCGCAGTCAGACTTAAGCTGTTGTTTCCCTAAAAAATTGCGTATATTTAAGGTAAGGGTACACCTAGCAGCACTACTTCACACAACACTACGCGACCAGTCCTCGTTGTTTCAGCATTTTCTCCAAAAGTCCTCGAGGAGAAAGATTAATTTTTTCTTAAAAAAAACGCAGAATTTTTGGAGGATTTTGGCTTAGGTTGGGGCATTTGCCCCTACCTGGCTACGCCCATGTTCTGTTCTGTTCACAACGCTTTTTGCTGAGAAATGGTGATCAATCAAAGCCGGTACAAGTTTATGTCATGTCGTCGATGATACTCGTTGCCGCTTCCTCCCATCTTGCGCCGAAATATCAAGAATTTCAACGTCACCAACTTTAGAGAGAACATGCCACGAGGTGCAAAGACCGTAGTCGAGAACACATATGTGACGATCTAGTCATCAGCTTTGATAACGCTCAAGATGGCAAAGAAGTAGTAAACGAAGCCATCTCAATCAACGCCGCCGGAGGGTTTCATTTGCAAAATTTCATTTCATCATGGCAAATACACACCCCCAGATATCGTTATCATGGAGCATCAGTCCACAGCCGACAAAGTGCTAGGTATGTATTGGAATTCCAGAGATGATACTTTGGAATTTCATTTCAGGTTCCACAAAATACCACATTAGGTCATTAACTGTAAAAAATCGCCAACTAATCGTGAATTACTTGGAATAGCTATGGCCATTTATGATCCGTTTGCTTAGTAGCAAGGTGGTTTTCATAGTGGGAAGCATTTCGAGAGATCAAGCACTTTTCAATGCCGAGATGTTACTTGCCTACTTACTCTACCGAAAATGACTTACAACTCCACATTTTCGTAGACGCTAGTGAAGCCGCGTATGCCGCAGTAGCCTACGTGCATCTTAAATTAGGCAAAGATGTTCGTGCCTGATTTCTAGCAGCCAACTCTAGATGTGCACCAAAACGATCAACAACGGTGACACGATTAGACCTACAAGCCGCGGTTTAAGGCAGCCGGTTTAGAACCTTGATAGAGCAGTGCCTCGATCGAAGTATGAACGTTTTGGAGCGACTCTAAAACTGTGTTGCTTTGGATCCGGTCAACAAATAGAGACTTTAAACAGTTCGTAGCCAGCCGAGACTCAGAGATCCTATCCAGCACTGATGTTAGCCAATGGCGTTGGCTTCCAAGTTGTCATCGGAAGAACTAAAGAATGCAGAAAATATTGTGTGCCGCCAAGTCCTGTACGAGTTTTACAAATCTGATAGCGACACACTAGATACATGCTAAAGAACGCCTTTCGAAGACCAGCCCATTATTTAAGTTAACACCAATGTTGGACAAGAATGGAATATTGCGTATCAATGGCCACGTCGATGCTGCATATTGCTTGCCCGATTCTAATAATTCCTCGTAATCACCACTTATCCATATTGTTCATGGATCACTTTCATCGAAAAAACCATCACCAGAACAGTAAACTTACGATCAACGAAATGCGCCAACGATTTTGCATACCTCGAGCTCTGTCTTTACTAAATGCCGTCAAGATATGCCCGCTTTGTAGCCGTTCGAATTCAAAACCTGCCGTACCATTAATGGGTCAGCCCGATCGTTTAACCCCATATGTACGACAGGTGTTGACTTCTGTGGTCGGTTTTATGTTGCCGTGGGTCGCCTCCGAGAAAAGGGATGGGTTGCCTTATTTACGTACTTGACAACCAGAGCCGTACATCTTGAGATTGCTGTAGACTTGTCTACAGACGCATTTTTTATTTGCTTGAGAAATTTCGTCAACCGTAGGGGTGTACGCGCTCTTGTCAAAAAGTTTATTTTTAATTTAATACTTTGTTCAACTAGTACTTATACAGAAATACATTTTGTTACCACGAAGGCATTGTAAGCAGTTTATTTTTATTTGAGTAAATTGGCTTGTTCTCCATAACCCAACGTAAATGTTAATGCTATTCATTTTAAGTATAATCTATTATTTCCCTTTCCAGCTCCTCTATCGATCAAGAAGCGCCGATTTAAGGCCTCGGAGTACTAAAACATGGCACAAAATATTGGAAAAACTCAGGTAACGATTCCGGACCAATTTTGATGTCGTTCATATTTTAATTAGAATATAATGTACAAATAATCTTAAGTTGTGTTTATTTAAAAAAATAAAATTTATAAAATGCATATGTGTTTCTATATAAAACAGAATATGTTATTGTAAAACGGTCAATCAAGAAAATAACAACCCTGTGATGGGTTAATCATCAAACAAATAAATAACAACCCTGTACAAATAGATAACATATATATATATATATGGCGCGATATACAACAGTTATATCATCAACCTCCTAGGAGATTTTTGAGCCGAGCTTCTCTTCCAATTTGTGGTGTGCCGCTTTGAAATTTTTCCTACAAATTGGCGGGACCTTTCATGGCAGAAATACACTCGGAGAGTTTGCCAAACCACTGCCGAGGGGCGACCCCGTTTTGAAAAAACTTTTTCAAACCAATTTTTGATGTAACCTGTACCAGGGCTCGAACCCGGACCTTCGGTGTGGTAGGCCGACAACACTACCTCCACACCACGGTGGCCGCCACACAAATAGACTAAGATCAAAAAAAACAACCTTGTAAGATAGAATAAGAAAGGAAATAAAAAGAAAGGATATAAGGATTTCTGGCATGTCGATAATTGACGTCTTAGTAGCGAATGGAGTTGAGTTCCCTGCTACTGCCTCAACAATGCAGCTCCGTCGGTTATTACAAAGCATAATAGGCGACGGGAACGGAGACTGCACAAACGCTAATACTGACGAAATCTTCAATACCGCCGCTAACAATATTATTCCTTCCGATACTGCCGCTGTTGCAAATAGAGAAACTACTGCCGTCATCAATGAATCTGCCGCTGCCGCCATCACCAACGAATCTGCCGCTGCCGTTTACGATACCACTGCCGATAGTCTTACTGACACTGCCGAAATTTCTGCCGGTCCTCAGGATGCTGCCATTACATATTTGAATTGCCGCTGCCTCTGCCGCTTCTAATATCTCTGCTGCTGTGTCCGCTGCCGGTAATACAGCCACTATCGGAGCGGTACCAAAACCTGTAATTAAAACGAGTGTAGATGACGAATTGTTATACATGAGCAAACGTTTAGAGATTCTCAAGCTGACGCAGGAAATAGAGAGCATGAAAGTTAGTGCCCCGGAACAACGACAACGCAAAATAGATTTTTCTGATATTGAACATGCAATCACAAAATTTAGTGGGGATGATTTGTCGGTCTCGGTCGACCATTTCCTTCAAGATTTCAAGGAAGTGATGGAGTCATCGGGTGTGGATGACAGATTCAGACTATTAGCGCTTCGTCGTTGTCTCACTGGGACGGCACGCGTTTTCCTGTCCACGACGAAAGCGCTAAGCTACATCGATTTGAAAAAAGCACTCTTAGCCGAATTTAATGTGCCAGTTAGTCGGCATGAAGTATACAAGATGTTGTCTCGTCGTAAATGGCAAAAAAAAAAAGAATCGCTTCACTGTTACGTCCTGTCCATGCAAGCAATCGCAAAACGGGCAAATATTGGAGAGACAGAGGCTATTGACATTATTATAGATGGCATAGCCGGCCAGGCGCCAAATGCCCACATACTTCTACCGGAACGTTAGACGAGTTGAAAAAGCTGGTTAGTCGTTTTCAGCGGAAAAATTTTTCAATGGAACAACCAACAACTACAACAACCAAACAGCCTGGTGTCATTGCAAAATCGACAGGTGAGCCTATGCCCAAATGCTACAACTGCTCGAAAGATGGGCATATTAAACCGCATTGCCAGTACCACTTACGGCCCAATGGGTCTTGCTTTAAGTGCTGGCGTGTGGGTCATGACCATCGGTCATGCCCAAATCCTGCAAAGTTACTGAAACCACGGACTGAAATCGCAATGATAGATGAGGAATTTGAAAACAATTCAGCTGCCGACGTTGTAAACGCATTCAACTACGTAAGTTTAATATTTGAGTCAAACGATAGTTCAGTTTCTATTTAGTTTTATCTCTCTTTGACACCGGTAACCCGGCTAGTTTTATTAAAGAATCACTCGTCCCAAAAGAACTGGTGGAACATAGATCTCAGAATTACCCTCTAGGTAATAATAGCACTGTAAAAAATAAAATACATTGTTTTTTGAAGTTTGGAAATAAAATTGAATTAAATACGCTATCAGATGATGATATGGTTACGCCAATTATTTTGGGACGGATTTTCTAAGAATGTTTAATATTAAGTTGACAAGTGTAAGGAAAAAATACCCTGTATCGTTGAATACTGCCATGTGAAATTCAAAGTTAGCTAAAGACGAATATAATTCAAACAATTGTACTGCCGATAACTGCCGGGAATATAATAATTGCTCACCTGTCATTTCTAATAAGGAACAAGAAATTAAATGTTGTAAGTCTGAAACTGCTCAACCCGTGTTAGGTTCCAAAGAATACACTGTCAGGTCACCTCCAAGTTTATTTAGAGACGAATACCCTTTTAAAAAATGCACTGCCGACAACTGCCCGAAGTTTAATGATAGCTTACCTGATATATTTAATATCGACTTTTCTTATAACAAATCTGAAGTTGATATAAATTGCATACTCACGGAAAAGCAACGTATTAAAGTGAAACTAACCAAAGATGAAACTTATTTCAATCCTAATATGAAGACTGAGCCACTAAAGTATGAAATGATTACGATTGAATTCGGATGTACCCTTTCATTGCTCGCCTCGTCGGCTATCTTATCTCGAACGTAGTGAAGTACGGAAAATTTTAGATAAACTTCTTAGGGACAATGTAATACGGCATAGTGACTCCCCTTACGCATCCGCGATCGTACTGGTCAAGAAAAAGAACGGCAAAACCCGAATGTGTGTAGACTATAGGGCGCTTAATAAATTAACTTTCAGGGATAACTATCCATTGCCTTTGATCGATGAACTTACAGAATAAGCGATACTTTTCGGTATTAGACTTAGAAAATGGATTTCACCAAGTACAGGTGGCTTCTGAGTCTATACCTTTTACGTCATTTGTAACTCCTCACGGACAGTTTGAATATTTGAAAATGCCGTTTGGGTTGGAAAACGCTCCGGCGGTGTTTCAACGTTTTATCAACAACATTTTCCGGGACATGTTGGACGAAAAGAAAATTATCATTTATATGGATGATATAATTATTGCAACGGAGGGATTTGAAGAACATGTAAATCTTCTAAAGTCGGTATTAGAGCGAATAACATTACGTACCTTGAAACTTAACTTAAGTAAATTTAAGTTTGGATATACGGAAATTGATTATTTAGGATACAGAGTCACTAACAAGGGAATATCTCCTAATAATTCTCACATAAAATAAATTATGACGAGGTGGAGTTTTATATACAAGTTGCTCAGGAAAGGGACCCAGATATTCAAACAGTGCGGAACCAATTAGAGAACGAGGATCTTAAAGACTAAAAATTGATAGATGGGTTAGTGTATAGACTTAAAGAAGATGGCAAAACTTCTCTTTATGTACCGTACGAGATGGAAAATAACGTTATTCAGTTGATACATGAAAAAATGGGTCACCTCTCCTTGGATAAAACTCTCAGTAAGTTAAGCCTCTACTACTGGTTTCCAGGAATGCGTAAAAAAGTAGAAAAGTTCATTAGAAATTGCTTGAAATGCATCATGTACTCTAGCCCTCCCCATTCTAAGGAGAAAAGCTTATACTAACTCTACGAGCACGGTTGCCACAGCATGTTTTTTTTTTTTTTAACCAAAAATGGACCAAATTTCAAAAAAAAAAAGGACCAAATTTATTTTTTCTTATTAAACACGAACTATTTAATTTTTAAAAAATAATACATATAACAATAACAAAAAAGAAGTGCTTTAATTCACGTTGCACGTTAAACAAATTTGAAATACATTTCATCACATATAGGTGAATTTTTCAGTCTTATACACATATTTATACATATTAAAAATACTTATTTTGGTAGGTATCTGCCACAATACTTCGATGTGTTATAGGTAAAAAAATTAAAGTTACAAAAAAGTTGCCTATTATATATACTCGAATAATTTTATTACAAAAACATACAGAAAAATAATAAATTGCATAAAGCTCTTCAATTTCTATAGTGAGGGCCTGGGTTTTGAGAGAAAATCTGAAAAAAATGGACCAAATGGATTTTTATGGACCAATTTTGGTCCAATTGGCCCGAAGTTGCAACCGTGTCTACGAGTACCAGAGAAGTTACTGCAGCTGGAGATAGTCAATAGAGTCCGAAAAACAATGTTGGTTCAAACTGACTTATGAAATAAATCATGATGATTGGGTTAAAAACTGCTGGAAATAGAGTATGCGATAAACAATTCCATTCATAGCATTGTTCGGTGTAGAGCAAAGAGGAATAATAGTTGACGAGTTCACTGAATAATTTGAAGACAAACTTTGTCCGGACGGTGATCGAAATTTAGATCGTATGCGCGAAGAGGCATCCACTCGAATATCTGCTAGACAAGAATACGCTCTTAATCGATCAGCCCAGAATAAAAATGTCCCTAAGATGTACGAAGTAGGGAATTACGTTGTCATAAGAAACGTTGATAATACTTGCGGAACTAATAAAAAATTTGTTCCTATGTACAAAGGACCTTACATAATACATAAGGTCCTTGGAAATGATAGGTATCTATGTCATAAGGGATATTGAAAATTGTCAACTAACACAGTTGACATATGATGGATTGATTGAGGCACATAGAATCAAAAGTTGGCCCCAATTACCTGACAGATGTGCGGTGGAACCAGATGGGTAAATTTTATATTTAGTTAGCACGTAAGCTATTATGTATCGAGGCCGATTACAAGGCCAGGTTGGCCGAGTTGTAAAATGGTCAATCAAGAAAATAACAACCCTGTGATGGGTTAATCATCAAACAAATATATAACAACCCTGTACAAATAGATTAAGATCAAAAAAACAACCTTGTAAGATAGAATAAGAAAAGAAAGAGGAAAGAATAAAAGAAAGGAAATAAGGATTTCCGGCATGTCGATTCTTGCCGTGATTGACAAACCGAAACAAAGTGTTTCATTGAATCTCTACCAATTCAAGTCATCCCGGAGTAATAAATAGAGTTTTTACATTATCTATATTTTTCAGATTTTTTACAGTAGTCAGCTGTGACATTATTGTGGTCAGCACTGGTGTAAACAGTTTGCGTCATTTACGGCAGTAAATGGCAGTCTTATAGACAGCGGTGATTCAATAAAGCACGTGGGATAGAGCAGTACAGCCTACGCTCATTTAAAAGGCGATATCACTGTCTTAGAGTGAAATAAACGGTCACACGTACACAAGCCCCCTTGTGCTGTAAAGTTTGTATGGAGCGCTGACTATTAGACTGACGGTACGGAAGAGCAGATGCTGTGTCAAATGACAGTCAGTGTTCGTGTAGGGAAGTTCATCCCATGTCGTATGTGCACCGTCAGCAAATTGAGCAATCATAGTTTTGATTGTTCTATTTCGATTTCCTTCCTTCATATATGGAGCTGTTGTTGTCGCGCTACTTAGCCCTACCTAGGTAGTCAGTATCTTACCCAGTAGTATCATCAAACTCTTCTAACGGAAGGCCTAGAAACCTAGCGGCTTCGACAGGGGTGGACCAGAGAGATATGGGTGTTAGAAGAGTAGGCTTGGTTGAGCAGACAAAAAGATGGGGGGACAAGCCGCAAGCCGGACAAACATTCGGCAAGTCGGGGTTCAGTCTGGATAAGTAAGAGTTTAACCTATTACAGTATCCCATATATTTATTTATTTAGTAATTCATTAATTAAATTAATCAATTACAAAAAAAGTAGTCTAGAGATCAAACACTTGCAGACTACGTAGATACATACAAATACAAAGAAGCCCAACAAATTATACAAATAAATTAGCAAATACAGTATAAAGTATAAAGACTTACGGACTACATAAATACATAGGCGCAGACTTAATTATAGAAGTACATTAGCGAGTAAAGATTTAAACACAGGTTTAGATAAGGAAAAATCAATGGCTAAGGAATCGGAAATAAGATTGAATTCCGTGAGTGATCTAAATATAGGAGCATTAGATGCATAGTACATGGTACGGGCACGATATGTATAAAAAATATCACGGCTTCGAAGAGGCCTGTTTGGAACATGAGAGCGAATTTATTCGAGAAGACGAGGCGCATCAATGGCACCGCTAATAATGTCAAAGACAAATGTCAATGAAAGAATGGTTCTTCTGCATTGAAGTGATTGGAGGCTAATGAGTGTGCATCTCGCTGTATATGAGGGCATCGGTTCTGAAAAGTTGAGAGAACGAAGTGCAAAGCGAACAAAGTTTTTTTGTACTCGTTCAAGTCTCTTAATGTGGCATTCATGATAAGGTCTCCAAATGAAGCAGCCATATTCAAGTTTAGAACGGACAAGCGAAGTAAACAATAACTTACGGGTATATGGATCGAAGAAATCGGAACTAAAACGGCGGATAAAGGCCAACACAGAGTTGGACTTGGCAATGATAGAGTTTAAATGAGTCGCAAATGTGAATTTAGATTCAAAAACCACTCCTAAGCTCTTTATCTCATTAAGAATATAGAGACAGGACCCGCCAATGGCATAAGATATGGGAATGATGAAGCGCGATTTGGAAAAGGTAACATTAAAGCATTTACTTACATTCAATGGTAGGTTATTTGTACTACACCAGGCAGCTAAATTGTTCTGGTCATACTGGATCTTGAGTGAGTTTGGATAGTTTGAGATTGTAGAAAAAATTTTAAGTCGTCCGCATACAGTGACATGATACATGACGAGATGTCATTTATAACAAGTAAGGAAAGGGCTGTCTTCGGCTGTGCCGAAGGCTTTATACCTTTCATGAATACGCACAACTTTTCTAAGTGTCCGATCCTTACTTACAATTACTTACAAACTCTCCAAAACTGTTAATTTAAAAATACATAGCCAAACCACATTTATCGGAGCAATCGGTAATATGGGAGCTATATGTTATGTAAGTCCGATCTGTATGATTTTCACTACACACATCACATATATAATAAGTACCAAACCTGCAAAATTTTACGTTTCTAGCTTTCTATTTGCAACATTTATAGCCCAAAACCCATTTATCGAAACTATCGATTATATGGGAGCTATATGTTATGTTGATCCGATCTAGGTGATTTTCACTACACACATTACGCATATAATATGTACTAAACCTGCGAAATTTCGCTCTAATAGCTTTTTAATTGCAAGAGTTATAGGCCAAAACCCGTTTATCGGAACAATCGATTGTATGGGAGCTATGCGTTTTATCGGTCCGATCTTGCTGGTTCCGACAAATGATTAATCCTATGCAAAATGGCGCCTGCTTGCAAAATTTCATCGAGATATCTCTAAAACTGAGGGACTAGTTTGCGTTCAAACAGACGGACGGACAGACGGGCATGGCTAAATCAACTCAGCTCGTCGCCCTGATCATTTCGGTATGCTTAATGGTGGGTCTATCTCTTCTTCTTCTCATACTTACAAACATCGGACCAAAGTTATAATACCATTTCATGTTCATGAAAGGTATAAAAATTACGAATAACAACGCTCCCAGGATGCTGCCTTGGGGTACCCCGGATGTGGCAATAAAAGGATCAGAGTGAACATTATCTATCACAACTACACAGGTCCGTTGATGAAGGTAAGATTTTATCAATGAAAGAAAAATTGAATGAAATCCCAAGCTGGCTAGTTTAGAATCTAGAATGCAATGAATGACTTTGTCAAAGGCTTTTGAAAAATCGGAATTGTTGAAAGCTGATATACAGTATTCAGAGAAAGTTGATAAGTTTGTCACTGTAGATCTACCAGACACGAAACCATGCTGATTGTCTGAAATTAGAGGCCGAATGGCAAAGTACATTTTTTGCTTCACAATGTATTCGAATAGTTTTGAAATAGTTGCAAGCTTAGCAATAGGCCTATAGTTAGCGACATTGTTTTTATTGCCGCTTTTGAAAGTAGGGCTTATGAAGGTTATCTTCCAGTCATCAATAAACTCACCACACTCAAGAGATCTGCTGAACATCAAAAGCAATGGTATTGCCAATGCCAAACAATTTTTAAAAAGATAAGACGATAAGCCGTCAATATCAGTCTGGGTAGATGTTTTAATATTCCGGATTCCATCAAGAATATCACTGACAGATAAGGTCAGCGCACCAAAATTGTTGTGCGAATCCGGCAACAAGGGGTCGTTGGGAAGTGTTTCCGTCCGTGAGACGAAATTGGACCTGAAGAAATCCGCAAAAAGATTAGCTGCCTCAGAAGAAGATGAAGCATGAGCCGTATCATAATATACGGAATTTGGTATACTCGAGCATTGTTTTTTAGACTTGACAAGCCTTGGGATTTTCTTTAATATCTAGTTATTTAACTTTATAAATAGAAGACTTAGTGGACTTATATTTTTTGTGAAATCTATTTTTCAGATTCTTTAGCCACTTCAGTTTCTTAGAGTACCATGGTATTTTATAGCATTGCTTTTTTTTTACGTGGAATATTTTTCATACAAATTTCATTTATGATATTTTTGAATACAATAAAACAGTCAGCCAGTTTCTTTTCCAGAAAAAGAGCTTCCCAATCAGTAGAGGTTACTTCGCTAAGTATACTATCAAAATTAGCCCGTCTAAAAGAAAAACTAAGAGATTCATTATGCAACTCAATACTTTCAAAGATGTAAAATTCGATGTCAAGACAAAGCGACACATGGTGCATGCTGGAGCAAGACAGCGGATCTAAGCATTCCGTCAAGGTATAATTAATATTATCATTAATAAAAATAAGATCTAGTAATCTCGATAACTGATTGCTAAAACTATTTATCTGGAAGAGGCTTACACTTAAAAGATTGTCAACTAGGTACATCTCAGACGAACTATTAACATTTCTGGGAAGTAAGTTAAAGGCATTGTCAACGTACGACCAATCAACGTTGGGTAAATTAAAATCCCCTAAAATACAAAAATTACTATCTTCATGCTTACGTACTAATGCAGTAATGTTATCAACATGCGATTTGTAGAGCCAATGAGGGATGTAGGACGCCAGTACGAAAATTTTTTTGGAGCCATAAACTGCAACACAAATTTGATCCAGAAGCGAATCCGTATTCACAACGTCGACAAGAGATGAATGAAGATGACGGCGCACTGCGATTAAAACACCTCCACCTCTGGTGAGACCAGTCTTAGTAAAGTCGCGATCTTTACGATACACCTTATATAGGTTACAATCAAAGAATTCGCCATCGTGGAACTCAGAGTTGAGCCAGGTTTCAATTAAAACAAATACATCGTATTCTGCAGTCGAACTCATGTTGGAAAGCAATTGCGATTTAGTGCGTAAGCCTGAGACATTTTGAAAATATAATTTCAGATGCGTAGAGCTTCGAGTGTGCCTATGCGGCCATCGATTATCTGATGCCTTTGGAAAAAAGCGAAAAGGCTTAATGGTAACGTTAGCTGGCCACAGCTCAGGCTTGAAAAGTTTACTATAGTCGGTTGACAATACACGAACTTTAAAAGCTACTCTTACTAATTTTTCCAAATCCGCATAATTTTTTGTAAGCAAGCAATGTTGGAAGCGGATATGCCAGCGTGCTGAGAAATATAATTAATAATGTTTGCTTCAGTCACTGTAGGCTTGAATGACGAGATATGAAGCCACTTGTAGCGAACAAACACAGCTAATTCCGAACTATTATTATTACCACAGAGAGCAACCTTAGATTTTTCCTTCACTGCGATCATTGCATTTTTTGGTTCATTGGGTATATTAGATATAGTTGGCAAGGGGATATTATCATAGCTAGCAGCTGCATCAGCATATGACTGCGAGCCGACAGCACACGTAATAACAGAGTAATAGCGCAGTTAGCCAAAAAACGAGTTGCCGCACGTCATTGCGGTCACTCGCATCTACGTATGAGCGATTATTGTAACCCTCAGTGTCAACGTAGAAATCAGCTGTTTTCATTTATTTACATTTTGTATAATGTTGCCATCGATCAGTTTTCATGCAAGTATCCACTTATCAATTTACAGTTTTTCACTTTTTAAAAGGTCGCAACTAATATTAAATATGTATGCCTAGTTAATTTTTTCATTATTTACCACTTTTAGTATTAATTCCTCGTTATTTTGATAATATTAGAAAAAAGTTTTAGGTATTTTTTGTAATAACTGAAAACGGGTATACTCAGCATACAAACATATTAATAGGCAACTCTGTTGCTTGAGAGAGCAATCAGCTGAACGGTTTTACGTAAAAAATCAAATCAAATCAGATTTTTACGTACGGTATTGCGTCAGCCACGGGTTTCGGTAATCGCTTACATTGATTCTCATAAGATAGGTTGGATCAGCTGACACGGTAACTCGTCAGCTACGGCAACTCGTCGTTCGCTAACTGCACTATAAGTGCTGTTGTTTATGTTTAATCTTGCATGCTCAGACAAATCATCAACATTCTCACTTGCATTAGATAAAGTGTTTGTGTTATCATTAGGTGATTTAGATAAAATACCAGCTATTCGCTTTTGATCTTTGCTTGCCAGCATTGAAAGTAGAATTACCAACAACACCACCCTCAACAGCATTGCCAAACCAGTCATTCGTTTTTGGCATCGACTTTGCAACATTTAAGATGGCGCAATTAGGAGAAACAACAATGTCATTGGATTGCTGAGAATTGTCAACAGCAAGAACTTGCAAGTTGGATGCTTTTTGCGCCTTCAATGCACTACGGGTAAGAATGTTGTTTTCAGATCCAATAGGTGCCAACGAATTATGTTTCTCACAATTTCCCATGTCAACCAAAGATAAGAAAACGCATTTAATCTTATCTAGATCCGAAATCGCGGATAATATTTTTTCTCTAAACTCACTAGAGCCAACGCAATTTACGCACAGAGACACGAGAAATATTCAAATAATTAAAACTTAACAGTTAGCGAAGAAAAACACGTCCTATCGCTACGACAGCTTATTTTGATATATGGAGCTGTGTACCGTTGCTTGATGTCTAATTAAGTAAAAATGGTTGAAACTCACGAATCGTAAATTGTGCCCTGCATAAGCTGTTTTTATTGGCACATCGTAATGGAACTAATTTTATCCACTTCGAAAATTTGTCAAAAAAAACCAAAAGAGTTGAATTACCATGTTTAGAACGAGGTAAAGACCCTACGAAATCAACACATAAAACTTCCCATGGCTCTTTAGGTATCTCTGATAACATCATTCCCGTTGGTCGTTTCTGTGATGCTTTGTACTTCTGACACGATTCACACTGCTGTTCATAACATCTTATATCAAGATGCATACCTGGACAGTGAAACGGTTGGTGATATATGTAGTTGTTTTCCTTATTCCCAAGTGACCAGCAGTCAGGCTATCATGATTTTCCTGGAAAAATCGAATTTTATCCGGTTTATCAACACACAATTACCAAAAGGTGCAATTGTCATCACTCATCTGATTACCCAACTGCTGGTAAAGTATTTGCTATGTGATTCCATCGGTATCTGCAGTAGCCATCCTTTAAATCAGGCATCGGCAGCCCATAGCTCACTGAGCTGGGCAAGAGCGTAAGTGTTTCACACGTACATGCGAGCGCAGTAGCGAGAGCTAGCAACACAAATCCAAAAATATGATCAGTTCCTATCACAGTATATACAGTAGTAAAACTCTGTACCAATCAGCTGATTATATTCACCGCCAGGCTGTACACGGGGTGGCAGTCAACGCTTTTTTGGCATTTCAGGGTTGTGTGTTGCAAAATTAATTTGGTGAATAAGAAAATAAAAATTGTTAAAAGTACATCTAGATATTTTTCGGTTGTTGGTTAAGAAACATAATGCTTTATAATTATGACAAAGATGTTGTCAAAGTATACATATGTTAGTACTTGTGTTAAATGTTAATTACAATGTGGCGTGTGTACACAGATTCAAGTAAAATTAAGTCCCGCAAAGCAAACGAAAAATGATAAAAAATGTTTTAAATGATAGGTTATCTATTTTTAGATTGATCTCTGATAGGTTTGCGATGATTTTTCGTCATATACTATGTTTTCAATAGCACACTTGTCACAGGGTGTTGAACGTTTTACTTTGAATTTTCGATTTCTGTATGATTTGAGTTTTGAATAGATTTAAATAAAAAAATATAGTCCAGACATGAAATTTAGTTCAGCTTAGAGATTTTATGATTAAAAAACCATTGCTTTAATAGAGGGGCCAATATTGACCCGATAGAAAATGTGGTTTTATTTTGCAAAAGGGGGTTTTCTATCCAGAAGTGTCTACTCAAATATATAGTATTGAGATAAAACTCAATTTATAGCTATAATCATACACAATATAGTCTGAAAACCCAATATTTTTTCCACTTTTTGAAAATCAACAAGCACTATAAGTACTTCCTTTGCATAAAACTGCTTTTCAGGTCATCGCTAACAGCAATTCGTCAGTAATATGTATTTTTGCGGAATTTTACCATTTTACTTTTTTTTTTTATACTTGCCATAGAACAAAAAACGGTATTTGTTTCCTTTGGCACTCAACTACTAATAAATTAGCTAAAAATATGATATGGGTATCAAAAGACGCGTTTTGACCTCGGTATAAATTCTGCGAACTCGAAATTTCATTTTTTTTGTTTTTCTGAAGAGATATTTGCAGTTAAAGTTCAGAACTTTCTGTCATTTTCATGTGGTTGTTTTAATCACATTACCCTGTGAGAAGAGAGGGGCACGCGGAAGGACATCACCGTGGCGGTAGCCCCTAAATCAGGATTTGACCTAGGTCATATTTTGGTTTTTTGTTAATAACTTTTCACTAAAACAAAATTAAATTTCGACTTCGGATCATTGATACCGAGGTCAAAACGCGTCTTTTGACACCCCTATCATATTTTTAGCTAATTTTTTAGTAGTTGAGTGCCAAAGGAAACAAATACCCACAAAACGCTCCATTTTTAATATATGCAATAAATACTCTTTTTCTAAAATTACTCCTTTAGTTTTGTTTTGGTGCTGTAATGCAACCGTGGGTATAAGTAATTGCATACTACAATTAATTTCGACTCTGAAAATTTCACCTCCAGGATGTAATTTCACCAGAGTTTTACTACTGTATCACTGTGGTTCCTATCCAACTTTCATGCAAGCAAGAACGTTGTCGTTTATGCGCCTACATATGTTTGATATATCCCTGTATGTTTACGAACGCAATTATGGCAAAATTTAATTTAGAGTGGGAAATGCGATTTTTCTTTGCAGAAAATTTAGACGGGGAAGCTGTCTGCTTAGTATGTAAAAGGCGAATGGGCATTAAGTCGTTTAATTTAGAAAGGCATTATAGATCCTGTCACAAGTACTTTTGTACTTTTACACAATTTCTATTTTTTTTCACGAAACTGCGAAATAATATGTATAAATATTTTGCTTTTTATTATCAATGAATCAATTTCTTTATTGTTTAAAAATAAGCAAAACAAAAAAATTAAAAAACCCCAAAAAAAATTAAAAAAAAACACAAATTAAAAAAAAAACATTTAAAAAAAAACTAAAAAAAAACCCCAAAAAAATTAAAAAAAAAAAACATTTAAAAAAACTAAAAAAACACAAAAATAAAAAAAAATGTATTGTTTTTAGTTGCTAAGATGAACTAGGTACGGTCTTTTCTATTTATTTCAGTTATTCGAGATGTGCGCTACATTTGTCAGAATATATTGAAATTGTCATGCAAAACCTTAGTAATCAATTGAGCAGCCATTATTAGATAGTCACCCACGTAAAAATATATAAATGCGTAAAGCCGAACTATGAGCAAATTTGTGTAATTGTGCTCGCCTATATGTGTGACACACACATTCACGAAATGAATTGTTTGCATGTATGAGAATGCCGATGCCTGCTTTAAATCAATGCTGCTAAAAAACTTAACATCACGAAGTCGATCAAGTATGTGCTGTATTTTTTGTTGAGGATATGCATCTGGAACAGATTTCGCATTAAGCTGCCGGTAATCGATGTACATTCGCCACTGATCATTTTTTATACGAACTAGCACAATCGGTGTACTGGAAGGGCTTTGAGAAAGTTCATACAACCTTTTCCAAGTAATTCGTCCACCTTTTTTTGATGACTTTTTGCATGGCAGGATTACGAGGAAAATATCGCTGCTTTATTGGCCGATCATCTTTCATAACGATTTCGTGTGCTGTAACGTTGGAAGGTCCTTACACTGCTTCAAATTTACGTTACTCGTATTGTAAAAATTCTTGAATAGATGCCCGTAACTTCTTTTGCCAATGTCCACTGAAAACGCCTTGTTGATTTGAACGTTGTATCACACTGAGGTGGTTGAAGTTTTGTTTCCCCAAAACATAGAATATCACTCGTTTTTCGAAGAAAGTCCATTCCCAGAATGATGTCATTTATAACCGAATCCATTATCATCAATCGAAACTTTTGTAATATGTTATTATTTGCTGGTAAAACGAATGTTGTCACCACTCTAGAATTGACCCGTAAAAGGCAAACGCGCACGAAACTTCGCGTAAAAAACTGCTTTTAATGTTTATTCTTGTCTACTAGTATGTGTATAAATTTTGTGGTATTTTCTGTCCGCAAAAATACTTACAAAACACATGCAATTTTTCGTGGTGACGTGACGTTACCACCTGTTTTGGTGGTTACGAAATTGAACTGCAACTTAAGCCGGCAGAGTACCAAAAGGGTGTAAAAGTTTCAAGTTATTTAGTTACATTAATCTCCTGGAGAAAAATATAATAATTTTTGACAAAATTTAAAATTTGAGTTTGATTAAAATTTTTCTTTTACCTTTTTCGTATTTCCAGTATTTGGGAAATTTTTCAAACAAAAATATGTCTGTATTGGTATTTTTGGAAAATGTGGTGAGCAGTCCCTACCAACCATACGCAGGTAAAAAAGTGGATAAAACATAGATCGCGCTATCCACAAATGAAGATAAAAAGTGGATAGTTTTCTATGGGCCGCGTGGAGATATTATCCACATTCCCCATGTAAATATCGTGTACGTGTGACCTTGCATCACCATCGCACTCATTAGGAAATTCCATAAGAAAAAACATAGCTGCGCCCAAGGTTTATAAATACAGGTTGCGTCGTCAGAAGCTTCGTGTGTTTGCTGTTGTTGTTGAAATTTTGTTTCAGATGTCAAAAGTTTGTCAAATCGCTTTGGTTTGTTTACAAATAAACAGAAGCAAAACAGAACGCTCCGCCGAAATCGAAAATTGGTATCATGCGTTTAAATTGGATTGAAAGAAGAAGAGGACGAGCTATAAACCTTTCAAAATCAGCTGTTTGCCTTGAAATATGTGGAACTGGAACATAACAAAGCAAAAATACACAAATTAGTGCTTTGAATTAAAAGTAAAATTGTATTGTTTATAAACTTAATTACGTAAATTAACTAATTACATATGTATTGAGCATTTTGTAATAAATTTGGTGAAGTTTTATACATAGATCAATTGATTGATTATAGCAGACGTCGGAGGACCAACAAAAAGCAAGAGGACACTGTTGGTGGATGTTACCATGTCGTCAGTAGGAGGTAGCTGGCATTTGCAATAGAGTTGGTGCTAGAAGAGTCTGCTTCGTCGACCAGGCACGCAGATAAACACATACGCCGAGCAAACATTAGACATGTCAGGATTAAGTCTGACCGCAGGTGGTACTTTTCGCTGGATGAAGACATTGGCGGCCCCGGAACTGACAAATAAGTTTACCGAGTATGTGTTGGTGGTGTGGAGTGGCTGCCGGTGCACGTTTGGCTGCCATTACCTTAGTTTTAATGGTATTAGATTGGTTTTTTGAATGCTAGTCCAATTTTCGGTAATTGTTTACTACCGGTGCCGAGGGCTAATGCGCGTCCAAAAATATTGAAAACATTAGATCTCCGGAGGCGGATTCACATTCCCGGCATCGAAACGCGTCTTTTGATACCCCTTCCTACATTTTTGAACAAATATTAGCACTCGGTACCGGTCGCAAACAATTATCCTGCAAACCTCATTAGAGCACAAAAACAAAATATAGCGAGCTTTTTACAACTTTTACATACGAGTTTTACTTATGTATATTTCAAGAGGTTTAACAAAAAATCGCGGAAATTAATCTAATATTGTTTGCAAAATAAAAAACAAGCAGCTATCCGTCAACAAAATTGCAACTGAGAAAAACGGAGCTACGCTCGAAGTCCATGATAGGCAGAATTGTAAGTTTCGAAGTTGAACTGAACGGAAACGGAACGCATGATACCAAAGTTGCCAAACGGAGAAAATTTCGATCCAAGTCGAAATGCATGATAGGGGTGATTATTCTTTTTTTGTTGAATAATATGTAATATATCCATGCATTGGACGTAAAGAAGTTGGACCGGGTATTTGCTTGGCCATTTTTGGTAATTTAAGTGACCACCGCGGTAAAAACGCAGGCTTTGCATTCCAAATGCAAACTAAGTGGACACTGAAGTTGCAGCCTTGTTAAGCTTCCCTTAGTGCACATTCAGGAGCTGTTCATAGTATGTCGTGGTCCCCCAAGTCTAATCTGGTTGCTTCGGCTGGCAAGGATCGTAAGGTCAAAGGTTGGGAATCAAAAATTCATGGAGTATCGTGAGTTTGAATGTTTGAACAAAATATCTGTTGGCTTTGACAAAAATTTGACATTTGCAAATCAATAAAAAGCAGAAAAAAGTAGAAAAAAAAATTTAACAGCTGTTCAATTGGTGTCACCTGTCCTACTTCACGATGGCTGCGCCGTTCTAAATATAAAAATTTCCCAAAACAAAGGGTTGCATTTTCATAGAGTTGCCAGATCGGAAACCTGGTATGCCTAAAAAATACCCAAAATTTAGAGGAAAATGCACAAAAAAATACCCCAAAAATATGGAAACGGCCCAAAAATATCCAAATAATTTCAAAACATTTTCATTTTTTAAAAAAAAATTTTAATTACAATATATACCCTAATTTTAAGAAATATAACACAAAACTTACTTTAAGTTATTATATACATACATATAATTAAATACATGCTGTTTTATTTGTTGCAATAAATTATTTGGCGGTTTAAACAAAATTAGCATCAAATGAAAGGTAATTTAATAACCTTTTTTTTGGTGCTAAACAACTATACAATTACAAAATAAATCTTTAAGAAAAATGTAACTTTGTTACAACTTGAAAAAAGTCCATGGATTTTGTTCGTATTACACATATGTGTTATAAAATTTATAAAATTTACAACAAATTATTTAGCGATTTAAACAAAATTAGCATCAAATAAAAGGTAATTTAATAGCCTTTCTTTTGGTGCTAAACATTTATACAATTACAAAATAAATCTATAAGAAAAATGTAACTTTGTTACAACTTGAAAAAAATCCATGGATTTTGTTCGTATTACACATATGTGTTTACAAAATTGATAAAATTTACAATAAATTATTTAGCGATTTAAACAGAATTAGCATCAAATGAATGGTAATTTAATAACCTTTCTTCTGATGCCAAATAACTATACAATTGTGAACAAAATGTTTGAGAAAAAAATTATATTATTAAATACATACAGGCGCAGGCTTTCCACTTCCAAAAAATACATACCTGTAAAATATAAATAAATAGTTAAAATCTATAGGATGATAAAAAGTTATTTGTAACATACCGTTAAAGTTGACATTATTCCTGTCAGTTATGGAAATCCTACTTTTGTTGGTTTTTGTTGATGCATAGTGAGCTAAAATTAAAACTTGTTATATATATTGGAACTATAAGTGGCATAAATATTTAAAAAAAAAACAAGGCACACAAGATTTTTAATAATTGTGTATACCTGTCATCAGTGGTGGGCATTAATTGTTCAATTAAATGTTTAATTAAGAAATTAATTGCAACTAAATAAATTGCATTGTTAATTGCAAACTTTGTAATTGATTTATTGTTAGTTGTAACTGTAGAAGCTGCAATTAAAAATTAATAAATTGTTTTAACAATTATAATTTGCCCAACACTGCCTATTGAATATGTTTGTAAGTCTGAGAAAAAGAAGAGATAGAACAACCAATAAACAGACCGAAATTATCAGTGCGATGACCTAAGTCGATATACGCATGTCCGTATGTCTGAGTGCATACTAGCCCTAAGTTTTGAGATATGCCGCTGAAATTTGATATGTGCCTTCAATTAGTAATGTATACGTAAATTTTTTCCTTAGGAGACACCTGCTAAAAATATAGCGAGGGGTATCAAAGACGGTATCATTAATTTGGAAGCGAAATGTTTTGTTCTTGTGAATAGATATTTGCAAAATAAAGTTGAACATTTTCTGGTGGTGAAATGTTGCGAAATATATACGCGTGGTCATTGTCGCTCACGTTTTACGATTTTATGGTTTTTGCAGCACATTTATAAAAAAACAAGACGTTGGTGCTTTGTTTTGGCGCACAATCTTTGGCCACAACCAAGATATGCAAATGCTTAAGCGCATAAACATTTGTATATTATGCTGTTACCGTAATATACCCCTGATTTTGGCTAGGTGCACTGTTCTCAACTCACTTTGGCAACAACCATTTTAACAAATGTACAAGCGCTGGTGCAATTGCATATTATGGTGGCACCACAATTTACCCCTGATCTTGGCCAGGTACACTACACTGAAATCACTTGGGCACCAACCATTGTATACAAATGGACATGTGCATGGACCGCAAAGAGCCCCAAAACCTTTCAATTATTCGCTGAACAGCAGTCCATACCAAAGATGCGCCTGTGAAAACATACAATGCATTATAAATAATAATATTTTGTATCAAAAAGGCTTAAAATTATTGCACTTACCTTGCTTTTCAATGAAATATACATTTTTGTACAAGCACCAAAAAAAATTTTAATTGGTTTTGACAGAAAATTTAATTTATGGAATCAGCTGTTAAAATTCCTTTTGGTTGCAATTATTAAAATGTTTCTATTTCATTCACTCTCATGGGAATTGCAATAGTGAAAAAAGAGAACGATTTTTGTTTGGGAAATATATCTCAAAAATATGCGTTGGTATTGGTAAGGAGAAGCAAAAAATAGAGATGGTTTTGGAAATCGATAAGAAATTCATACAAAGTGGATAGACATGGTTGGTAGGGGTGGTTTGTAGGGATAGTAGTTCGACAAACATACAGACACACACAAATTGCCCCTGCGGGTTGGGGCTTAGAATATGCCCGCGGTAGGCATACCGGTCGTAAGAGGCGACCAATATGCACAAATATCCAATATGCAACTGGATGGTTGATCTACGGATATGATGCCTCCCACCTCTCATTACCCATCTTCTCTTTCCTTTCGGAAGGAGGGATGACATGACCTAGAAGGTTGCACTGGTCATACCAAATCGCTCCCACGACAGTCGGGCAGTACCGCAAGGGAGTACCGGAGCGTACCGGATTCATATCCGGCCAAGGATTGTTATTTCGACAACACTCCCCAAAACCTTCGGGGAGTGATTTTGTTGTTAAAACAACAACAACAACACAAATTTTCCATGTATTTTTTTTGTAATTTGTGAATTTATAGTCAAAATCGCACTGAAAAATGTCATAATTCGAGAAAAACAAGTAAGGAAAGGGATGTATTCTGCTGTGCCGAAGGCTTCATACCTTTCATGTATACGCATAACATTTTTAAGTTTCCGATCCTTACTTACAATTAATACAAACTCTTCAAAACTGTTAATTTAAAAATATATGGCCCAAACCAGAGTTATCGGAGAAATCGAGAACTATATGTTATGTTGGTCCGATCTGTATGATTTTCACTACACACATCACATATTTAATAAGTACCAAACCTGCAAAATTTTACGTTCCTAGCTTTTTAACTCCAAAATCTATAGCCCAAAACCCATTTATCGAAACTATCGATTATATGGGAGCTATATGTTAGGTTGGTCCGATCTGAGTCATTTTCACTACACACGTTACATATACAATATGTACTAAAAGCGCAAAATTTCGCGCTTCTAGCTTTTTAATTTCAAGAGTTATAGACCGGAACCCCTTTATCGGAACAATCGATTGTATGGGAGCTATGCCTTGTATCGGTCCGATCTGGCTGGTTCCGACAAATGATTAATCCTTTGGAAAATAGTTTTTTTTTAATTTTAATTGATTTTTATATGAGATTTTTATTATATTATTTTTTTGGGGTGGAAAAGGGGGCGTGCAGAGCACATATTTACTAGGGAGCCCTTTTAATATTTCTTTATTATTATTTTATTATTTAATTTATTTGTTCTATATAGAACTGGGAGGGTGCAGAGCACCTGTTACACCTTGTATTTATTCATTGGGGGTGAGCACTGTTGGCTCTGAGGCATTGCACGGGATTGCCTTCCTCAATGGCGTTGTGAAAAACCCCATTTGGGTTATGCAGAAATAAACAATATCTTCAGAATATTTCATTAGCTGGTTGAGAATTATAAAAAGAGTGTGCAAATGAAATAAACGAAAGAAATTGTTTAAGTCGCTTAAATATTCTCGCCCGCCTAGACGGCTTAGGCGTCTAGTGATATTTGTAAGTCGCCGGTTCGAATCCATCCGGCTCGAAGGACCATGTCTAAGCTTTGAGGGAGCGAGAAGTTTTTTTTTTAAATTATATTTAATTTTTTATTTGAGATTTTGATTATATTATTTTTTTGGGGTGGAAAAGGGGGCGTGCAGAGCACATATTTACTAGGGAGCCCTTTTAATATTTCTTTATTATTATTTTATTATTTAATTTATTTGTTCTATATAGAACTGGGAGGGTGCAGAGCACCTGTTACACCTTGTATTTATTCATTGGGGGTGAGCACTGTTGGCTCTGAGGCATTGCACGGGATTGCCTTCCTCAATTTCGTTGTGAAAAACCCCATTTGTGTTATGCAGAAATAAACAATATCTTCAGAATATTTCGTTAGTTGGTTGAGAATTATAAAAGGGTGTGCAAATGAAATAAACGAAAGAAATGGTGAAATGTTAAACAATAGCCATGCTGTACAAAATAGCTAATCTTACTGGTGTTGTCTTTAACTATGCAGTTAAAATGATGATTGATGTCATACAGGGAGTGCATTGTGATATGTTAGATTGACACTAGTTTTCCTGGGAAGCGCGCACTCTCCTTCCTCTCTTTTGCATTTGAAAGGCTGATCTTCGACCAAAAGAGACTGCCTGCTTAATATAATAATTCTTTAATATTTAGTATTATTAGTTTCTTGGTGGAGGTGGGACATAAGCACAGCTAGAAGAAACCCGTAGCAACTTTGAGTCCTCCAGGTGGTGTCATTCTCATTCGGCGACCACATACATGGAGAGTCTCCAGAGTGTATTTCTAGCATGGAGGGGTTGTCAGTAAATATTCATCTATATATTGTAGAAATACATTAGAAGCAGCACAGTACAAATTGGTAGAGAAGCTCTTTCTTAACTATGGCGCTGGAGCTTTGTTGTAGACGACCATTGTTTGGCAGCGGTCTCCTTCCGTTGGAAGTGGTTAGGTGTTGAAGGCGTCAAGCAAAATATATAAAAATATCATGGCGTGGTCAGCACTTATTTGCTTTATATCTTTTGTCATAGGACCTCCTGTCCTCGTATTTCTTCCGGTCCATCAGCGCAAGGATAAATCATATATTGAAGAGCCTGCCTTATCGGAGATTAGCGGAAAATTACGAGGTAAGCTCTCTCCCGATGCATAAAGGTCACGTTCTATAAGTCGTTCTTCAATCCCTCCATGATAGACTTGCAAGAAATCGTGGACGCTTCCAACATCATATGAGCCTTCAAGTGATAAGGACAGAGGTTCTCATATTTTTGTTGTTTAAATGATGAATTCAAAGTAAATTTACTTAACAGATAAAACCCTTCACATGCCTTTCGCTACAAAGAGAAGAGGGCAGCTCAACTTGGCTAGCAAAATCAGGACAACTTTATGCTCCCTGGTGTTTTCGAGTATGGTTCATTATCGCTTAGAAGGGATTGAAAAATTCAAAAATATTGCCCTAAAAGTCGATTGAAATATGTTTTATGCAAGAATTAACATTTCGCTTTTCAATTACTTTTACAATTCCTTTGAGGGATGTAATTGGAAATTCGAAAGTTCTTTTGGCATTCCTTGTAATGTAATTGGAAAAAATTCCAAACATTTTTTTGTACTTGAGCCTCAAGTGATGAAATTACATTTGGTTGGTTTTTTTGAGGAATCGAAATGTAATGAATTCCTTTTGTGTGGGGCTAAGGAATTGATTACTTTCCCCAATTCCTGAGGAATGGAATTGTAATTGTAATGAAATTGAATTTACCCAGCTCTGCTCATTCTATTGTAAACAGAGTTAACTCGAAATTTTTATTTTTGGGAAAACGCAAATAAAGTTTTGTCTATCTTAACAGTTAAATTTTACGACTAATTTAGTTGGTACTTGAAGGGTTACGTCAATTTATAAGGTATGACGGCAAACTACAAGTACTAAGCTAGTAGACTGATAAAGAAAATATTTATATTAACTTGACTGAGATGCTAAATTCAATCCAAACATTTTTCACTCTGGGATACTACACTTTACCTTAAAAAATTTATCCAGACAAAAATAGCTGCATACGGAAATTTTCTAAATACTACAGTTTCATACAAAAAAGAAAATGGGTTTTTTGAAATAATGTGTTTTTTTTTTCCTAATATTTAGAGTGAATCATCGTGAAGTAAGACAGGTGACGCCAATTGAACAGCTGTTTAATTTTTTTTTCTATTTTTTTCTGCTTTTTATTGATTTTCAAGTGTCAAATTTTTGTCATAGCCAACAGATATTTTGTTCAAACATTCAAACTCACGATACTCCATGAATTTTTGGTTTCCAACCTTTGACCTTACGATCCTTGCCAGCCTAGGCAGCCAGATTAGACTTGGGGGACCACGACATGCTATGAACAGCTCCTGAATGTGCACTAAGTGAAGCTTAACAAGGCTGCAACAAAGCCTGCGTTTTTACCGCGGTGTTCACTTAAATTACCAAAAATGGCCTAGCAAATACGCGGTCCAACTTCTTTACGTTCAATGCATGGATATATTACATATTATCCAACAAAAAAATAATAATATAATATAATTTAGCAATTTTTTACAAGCAGCAATCTCTTCACTTCTGTTTTGCTTCTGTTTATTTGTAAACAAACCAATGCGATTTGACAAACTTTTGACATCTGAAACAAAATTTCGACAACAACAGCAAACACACGAAGCTTCTGACGACGCAACCTGTATTTATAAACCTTGGAGTGAATCAACTCGAACTCAAACACCTTTTTGATCTAACAAAACCAGAGAACATGTTTATCAGTTGGTGGAATATAGACTTATTTCGAATTGATTCACTTTACATTAAAAACCAAAGCAGATTGAATGAGCAGAGGTGGTGTATCTGTGAACTCGATCAGTTTACTTTTAAACAGATAAGCTAATCCATTTTTAGTTCAATGACTATTTCATAACGTTGAATATAATGTCCTTGGCTAGCTACTAAAATGTATCGAAATATCTAAAACAAATGAAAATTTTTAGTTAACTCTGTTTACAATAGAATCAGCGATATGTTTCTTAGTTGCTTGCTAGACAGCAAAGCAATAGCACTTATGTATGATATCTACCGTCGCACTTTTTTTAACCTTCGCCCTAGTGGCAATTTTGAAGTACATAACGCAGTGGGATTTACATATGTAAACACACTAAGTTTTAGCAGCTTGTATATTAAAGTGGGTTGATTTGTAGGTGAGGGAAAAAAGTGAAAAATCGCCATAGCGGAAACTATTCTAAATGAAGTGCCAAAGTATCCCACGCGAGCCTTACACCCTCATTCCCACGACAGCCGGTTCTACGTACCGGAATGACTCGGGGTTTCCCCGACCAAGGGCTGTTATTTCGCTACCCCCCTGCCTAAACCTAAACCGTCCTGTGGCCGTCGTCGATCAAGTATCGCCCGCCCCATATGTCTGCCTCTGTCACATCAGTCTCCACGACTAGCATTACCAATGCACATCAGCAAGTAGACTTTCCTAGCGGCCGCTCACGCCCCCAGGCGTCAACATCTCACACAGCAGCTCACAGCTACTCCCTACGTATCACTTCCCAAGTGGATTTGAGCAATGCTGAGCTTCCGCTCTCTCCCACCCCCTCAGTCAGCCCCTCTTCTTCCAGCATCAGCACGAGTATAAGTCACAACCATCAGCTCCTGGTCCCTTATACTATGTGCACTGTTTGTCGGTTAAGATTATACACGCCTTTGGCATCAGTCAAGTGCAATAACTGCCTTGGCCTGTGTCACCTGCTTATATGCTCTGGACTCGCAAACAGGAACCTGTGGACTGATACGTACGTTGCTGTCGAGGTACGCAACCTCCAACGTCGTCTGACTCGCCTCTACCTTCTGGTAACGCGATTCCTTCGACTTCAAGAATGCGCCGTAGTGCGCGACCCAGCCTTTTACCACCTAGGCATACGCACCAGTCCTTGACCCCCCGCATCAACTCTGCTGTTGAAGTAATATACTTAATGAAGCGATATAACATCAAGTTCGCGGCAATTCAGGAGACTAAGCTCGGTGGAAGGTCGTCTCTTCAGACCTGCAACGGGTACAATGTACACCGTTGTGATCGTGCGAGAGGGCTTGGGGGTGGTCTGGCATTCATCACGCATCAATCTGTGCAGTATCGTCTATTTGAGCCTGACATCGACCCGAGGGACACCACCTTAGAACGTCAAGGTATGGTTGTCCGGTCAGGCGATGTCGACCTTGAAATCATAAACATATACATACCTCCTGTCACCTGCTGTCCCAGGGATTACCACCCCGACATTCGTGCGTTAATCAGGGGAGAGAATCGCGTCATCCTTGGTTACATCAACGCACACCGTGACCTGTGGCACTCCAGCTTGCAGGCCCATGGTAGGGGGCAGGAGCTGGCTGACCAAATAGATGATTCGACGTTCTGCACGGTAAATGGGGATGCCCCACTAGAGTGGCGGTAAACTGCTCTAGCTCGCCAGACATCACCATAGTCAGCGCAGGCCTCATAAACTGCGTTGAATGGCGACCGATGCTGACGCTTGCTTCAGACCACCTACCCATAGTGCTCTCTATCGATCGCCCCACCGACTTTGTCACCTTCGCCTTCGCTGACGTACGAGAAGGGCAAAAGGCGTTTCGTATGGCCCTAATTTCAGCCTCCCATCAACACATTCCGTCAGGTAGAATAAAGGAAGTGCGTCCATTCTTCCCCGCAGAGGCAGCGGCCCTGGCAAATGAACATGACCATATTAGACGCCTGGACCCTACGGATCCTCAAATAAAGGATCTTAATGCGGAAATCAGACCCTTAGTTGATAAACACAAACGCGCTAAGTGGGAAGAGCACCTAACGTATTGCAACCTCTCGGCTGGAGTTAGCAAATTATGGTCGACGGTGAAATCTTTGTCCAACTCGACAAAACCTAACGAGAAAATATCGAAGCCTTCTGCCGACAATTTGTAATGCATCCTCCGTTGAACAAAGAGATTCGCCGAGCCACCAGGGAAGCGCATAAACACAAAAACAGCCATGCGCCCATTGCCATCTCCACAACAGAAGTTCATGAGGCAATTCGGAGATCTAAAAACACCAAGTATGTTGGCCCCGATGGCATTTCCATGCTGATGCTGAAACACCTCGGCGACGAAGGCATAAGATACCTTACACATATTTTCAACCTTTCCCTGTCCACCTTTGTCATTCCTGAAAGATGGAGACAGGCAAAGGTGGTCCCACTACTAAAGCCTGGCAAGCCAGCTGCCGTAGGGGAGTCATATCTCTCCTCTCGCCAGTAGTGAAGTTGTTGGAATCTATCTTATTACCGTATTTCACCGCAAACCTGCGGCTCGCCGAACATCAGCATGGCTGTCGCAAAAATCACAGCACCACCGCCGCGCTGAACGCCACCACCACTCAGATAGGGGACGGACTAAACCAAAAGCGTCCAAACCACAGGACAGTGCTAGTTGCGCTTGACCTGGCCAAAGCTTTTGACACGGTCAACCATGCACAACTAATGAAAGACCTTGAAGACTCGTCCCTTCCCCCCTGTCTTAAACGTTGGACTGCCAACTACCTGAGTGGCCGTCAATCGTCGGTTGAATTCAGAGGCGCCAGATCAAAAACCAGAATAGTTAAACAATGAGTGCCACAGGGTGGTGTCCTATCCCCGTTTTTATTTAACTATTATATATCGAAACTTCCCCCCCACCACAGGGTGTTTCGATCGTCTCTTACGCCGACGATTGTACGATTCTGGCAACAGGCCCTCCGTTGAAGAACTCTGCTCTCGCATAAATTCATACCTCCCAGCCGTGTCCGAATTTTTAGCCGGGAGAAACCTGGCATTGTCACCGAATAAGTCCTTGGCCACCCTATTCACGACGTGGACAACGCAAGTGAACATGGAATTAGACGTCCACTTTGATAGTGTCAAGCTACTAACTGTCTCACACCCCAAAATCTTCGGGGTGACGTTTGATAACATGTTCAAATACGGCGCTCATGTAACCGCAATTGCCAATAAAGTCCAAAGCCGTAACAAAATCCTCAAGTCGCTAGCTGGCAGCACTTGGGGCAAAGACAAAGAAACGTTACTAGCTACATACAAAGCAATTGGTCAGCCGGTACTGAGCTACGCGATGCCAATATGGTTGTTGTTATTGTTGTTAGCAGTGCTTCGCCCTGCCCAAAGGGCCAGAACACTCCTAGTTGTCATCGGACTCTTCTAACGGAAGTCCAAGGAAACGCGCTGTTTCAACAGGGTTGGACCAAAGTGATAAAGGAGGTAGAAGAGTATGTTCCGAAGAACACGAAAAGAGATGTTGCGTGTCATGGGGGGCCATACCGCATGCAGGGCATGTGTTCGGTATGGTAGGGTTCAGTCTGGACAAATAGGAGTTCAGCCTAATGCAATATCCAGACCGAAGTTGAGCCAGCATGGCTCTAGTCTCCCTCGGAAGGGCACGTTCTTCCTCAGCAAGAACGGGTGGTTGGGCACCAATAACGGGGTTCACAGGCCGGGATCTGAGGGATCTGTCCACCGACTCAGTGTGGAGGTCCTTTAGGGCCCGCCTATGGTCCCGTAGATCAAACGGCAACGAGATGTGATGCCGGATCTCATCATAATGCTTCCGGAGATGTTTCCTTATGTCTCTAGGGGGCGGAGTTTCATCCAATAGCTTTCGATTTGGATGACTGGGTCGGTGACAGTTCAGAAGGACACCACCCTGCGGAACCCCTTGTCTAATTCTTCTAGGTCTACATCTCTCGTTTCGAAACTGCACTGACGCCAGCCGACGCCAGTTGGCGGTCCATCGTTTTAGGCCGGCAGGAAGCGGTGTCTCCTCCAGGTCTTTAAGGAGTGTGGCGTGCCACGAGAACCGTCCTGTGGTTTGGTTGGTGTTGGTTCAAACCGAAGTTAATCTGCGTCGTGATGGCATTCAGTGCTGATGTGGTGCTATGGTCGCCGGGGCTAGCTGACACACACTGGACGAGGCTTCAGGTCTGCCAGAACACCGCCCTTCGAACCGCCACTTCTTATGTCTTCTGAGCACCATCTACCTAATGAAGCGAAAATGCTCGGCGTTAAAGAGCATAGTGAGATGTTTACCAGGCAATTCCTGTTCAACTGCTGCAAACCGCAGCATCCAAACAGACGCCTGGTCAACGAGAATCCGCCCCCCAGGAGCATTAGAAGCCATCTATGCAAACACTTTAATGAGATCCGGCACCAGATTTCCTCGCCGTTTGATCCTAAGGTGCACCGGCAGGCCCTCACCCTCATCCATACGAATTCGGTAAATTGCTTTGTCGGCTCTCTCCCGGCGAACGCCGTTTTTCAGGCAACAACACCATCCGTTGCCGAAGAGGAGCGCGAGCTGCCTAGGGATACCAGGGTGATGCTGGCTCAACTCCGGTCTGGATATTGTAATAGGTTAACCTCTTACTTATCCAGACTGAACCCCGACTTACCTTATGTTTGTCCGGCATGCGGCTTGTCCCCCCATAATAACAATCATCTTTTTGTCTGCTCAACCGAGCCTACTCTTCTAACACCCATATCCCTCTGGTCCATCCAAGTCGAAGCCGCAAGGTTTCTAGAACTTCCGTTAGAAGAGTTTGATGGCAATACTGGGTAATATACTGACTACCTAGTTAGAGCTAAGTACCGCTACAACAACAACAACAACAGCTTTACACCGTTCCGTTTTTCCGTCTCACATTTTTGGGGATATCTTCGAAACAAGCTGAGATATTGAAATTTATTACATTGATTATGAAATCACCCGTAAGCACCTTGCGTTTCATACCCATATTGTACTTACACATTTTTGGTCAGCCCTAGTTCACTTATTGGTCAATAAATCGGAAACCGGTCGAGTTATTGAAATAAGAAATACCTTAAATTTGAAGTTGAACGTCTACTAATAAATGACGAAAGATTAATATAATTCCATTCAGCAGCTTTTGAGTGATGCGACCACAAACATTTAGACAGACAGATAGACGGACAAACATTCTAAAAACGTTTGATTTGGATTCTATTGGCTTAATAATGATTGACCGTATCAATTTTTTTGGAATATCTGCAATGTACAGAAATCGTTAAAGTTTCAGATATATCCTTGAAACAATTACAAAGGTGTTTTTGCGCCCTATTTCCAGATGTTGACAATGTATTTGAAATTCTCGCTGTGTAGTTTTTGTGTGCTTGACTAGACCTACAACTTAAGGTATGTCCCGTAAAAATTTAATGCTAATGTTGTCACACAGTGTGTTAGGTCGCATACAAAAATGTGCATTATGCAATGGGTTTCAAGCCAAATTTAGACCTAGTCCCGGTTTCACAAACGTGACTAAGACTAAAAGTAAGTCGCGACTTAAGTTAGCAGAGATTCGCGACTAACATAATTTTGGGTTTCACCAACTTAGGAACTTAAATAGTTTTGACCACAACAACCCGGTCAAAGTAGTATTTTTTCATACCAGTATCGATTGAGAAATGGTAATGCATAGAAATGCACCAAGGAATTAGTCGAGACTAAGGCCCGGTTTCACGATTTTCACTTTTTCAGTTTCACCTTCTATCTTAACTAACAGGCAAATTCTGTAAGCTGTCTCTAGTCACTAATAGAGACAATTTGTGGTCAATTTCAATTTTGAGACAATTTGGTATTCAGTAAGCTGTCTCACATCTCATGTCTCAAAAAAGAGTCACTAATTTGTCAGCTGGTTATAGGCAGGTCACAAACAAGAAAATATAGGGATAAAAATTAAATAAATTGAAAAAAAAAAAATTTTAAGTTTGAAATCATTTATAAATGTTTAAAAAAATAATAATTAACTAACAAAAAAAAAAGAAAAAACAGACAAAAAATTTGTCCTCGATCCCGGGTTCGAACCTGCTTCTCACACGTTGTACCTCGAGACACTTATTGCAATATTTATATGCGCGCTGCCAAATGTTGTACTTAAGATTTATGCATATCTGTTTCCACCACATATCAATGGTGAAATTTTTGTGATTTCCTCTTACAGAATACCGAAATCATCGAAAGTCACAAAAATTGTCTCTAATGAAAAATCTCAAATTTAGTGACTTGAGATGAGACAGCTTGGTCAGCCTTCCAGCTGGCTTAAGCGTCAAATACATTACACGAACATTTCCGCGAACATTCCGCCATCTTGTTTGCAGCTTTGGCCATACATCATACGAACTTTTGCCCAAACATTAGTTCTCTTTCAGACAGCGATGAATACGGACAACAATTGTGCTGCAGCAATATTGCTCGCTTTGGCAATTAAGCGTAAAAAAAAGAAAGAAAATCGCAAAAAAAGAAATTGGTGCAAAGAATGGAATGTATCCTTTGTGGCATCAGGATCTACTTCTTTTAATTTTTCGATTTAAGTCGCATAATCATTATTCTTTTTAATTCTATTACAATAATCTTTGCTTTTTACTTGCCACAATGATGGCAAAGTTTTGTACATTTCAATAAATCCACTCAGAAATTTTTTATTGTCCATTTTACTTTTCCGTGCACGTCTGTTCCGTTCAGAAATTACTACGATTATGAGCTATTTCGCCATACACACACGAACAGTTCGCGCAAATGTTCGCCAAAAATTAAAATATTTTGATTTTTGGCGAACATTTGCGCGAACTGGCAAACACCACCATACACGAGAGAAAAGTTCGCACAAACATGACATAGCGGGAATGTTCGCGGAAATGTTCGTGTAATGTATTTGCCGCTTTAGTCTCGACGAAGCAGGGTTCCTGTCGTTCAAAACCTAAATGTCAGAAAAGTTCCTAATTTGATTTGTGCACCGTGATTTGTGACATGCATGACTTTAACGAGGTAAGCGTAGATGACCGTAATGCTTGCTTGGAAGCATGCAACCATTACGAAACCATCGTTTTCAATTAAGCACTATTTTACCAACTTCCAATCAAAGGGATATGTGGCCTGCGATCTATATATTCCTTGGTGCATTTCTATGCATTACCATTTCTCAATGGGTACTGGTATGAAAAAATACTACTATGTATAAGGGACATTCCAGCCAAAAGAGGAAAATGACATAAAATTTTAAATGCTACTAATCATTCCTATTTATTCAGTTATCTGTAACTAAATGTGTATATTTTCCTAATATGGTAACAGAAATATAGAAAAATATGTAAAAACCCAAAATTTTTGTCCTTATAACTTTGACTTCACATCTTCCTATTTTGCGGAAAAAGTTTGGTCATGTTTGCATTGCTGCATGAGCTATATTTTCATTTATAGAAAAACATTTGCTCGTCATTCAAGTAAAGCAGAGAAAAATTAAAATAATTGCATAACATAAAATAAAAAAAGGTATGTAATTTTTGTGTATACCTTCATTAAATTGGTTCATATGGGGTGTCCCAGGAGTCACACGAAAAGGCATACAAATCGGTCTGGTAACCTTAGGAATGATCCTACGAAACCAGATATTTCTGACAGTAAGTATAAAGAGGCTGTTGACCGTCTGAATACATTTTTTGAGTTAAAAGGGTCATACTATGGTTTCTAGACTATTTTGAAATGTGTCCCAGGAGTCACACGAGTCTAAACTCTCATGTATTATTCAGATGAATTTTTTTTTTTGAATTGTTTTTAGTTTTTATTATATAGTTTTAAATAATTGTTTCGAGAGATTTTGAATTCGACTTGTATATAAATATTTAATCAGAATTTTGAAGTAAATATAAATATTATTTTGCCTTCACTTTATTTAATTTAATTTAATTGGCTTGGTTTCAATTCTGCTGGGAGAAATTTATAAATAAGGTGGTCAAAAAGGGTTGAAACAATAATAAAACTGATTTCAATAATCTGGTATATTACATATTTCGCACTTGTCCCAGGAGTCACAAAGACTTGTCCCAGGAGTCACAATTTAAATATTTAAAAATAGTTTGTTGAATTTGAATATATAAAATATTTTTATAGAATATGGTACTATGCAGTATGTATTTTCGACCATATACAAATTGTAGGTGAAAGTTGAATAGTTGACCTAAAATTCGTATTCGTGCTCACAAAGATGCAACAAAGGGATTTTTCGGTGTCCCAGGAGTCACACTCAGTTTCTTAGTAGTTGCAAAGACACTTGTTGTTATTTGGCCAACTCTTTTAATGCATTAATTGTAGGTATTGGATATTTATCCACGTCGATGAATATATTTCATATCAATTTAAGTCACGATGTCAGTTTTTCAAGGCAAAGTTGACTCAGCTCTGGAGTCAAATGTCCCAGGAGTCACGATGGAATGTCCCATAAACAGCTGACCGGGTTGTTGTAGTCAAAACTATTTAACCCAGCCAGAACACTGTGCCTTAAATAATCCCTCAATTTTGTCATAGTACTAAGGCATATGATTTTAGATTTTTCCATTATATTGTACAGGGCAATATGCCCAAACTGAGGGATACTTTCATATGCGTGTGAGTTTTTGTCTCTCTCTCTCATATAAGCTTCATGTATTTATCGCTCTCATGCGCATGCCCTGTAATCTGTTATATAAGGGAATAAATTAAGGGATTTTTTGAGGAATTGTACTTTACCAGGTCTTTGATCCTCTTCGTAAATAAAAGAATGTGTTTTATAAATATATATTTATTTAAATTATAAATCTAAACATTGAATGTATTATTCCACTTTTAAAATAACTCAAATTGCACTTCCTTCATTGTTTATATTTATATAGAGATCATACACCTATACGGGTCATTATTTTACAAATCGTACGGATTTGGAGAAAAAAAAATTTTCACTTTTTTAAAAGTCACCAAATTTATTTCGGGGAATCTTTTCGTAATTTGAGTTAACACCTACATATATCAGGATTTCGTCGAAAAAAATTTTCTTTCAGAGATATGCATGTTTTTAAATACGACGGTTAAGCAAATTTAAGGAAACTTGTCCACATTTAAAATTCTATAACTCTGGTTGTAGTAATCGTATCTTACTAATTTTTGTCTTATTTTGAAAGTAACAATATTTACTTTATAACTGCATTTAAGAAATATTAAATTTTGCACAATCAAATTTTTTTTCTTTTAAGTAAATTTTCTTTTAACAATTATTAAAAACATGTCCAAAAAATATTTTTGAAAAAATATACATAATATGCGCTGAACTTTCATCTAAAAGAATAAATTTTTTCCAGGATGGAGACTTTTGTAGTTAAAAAGTTATTAAATTATTTCTGACGTGACATCGAGGCACATACGCGTGCCAAAAAACACTTTTTCATTTTCTTTCAGGAGTAAATATGTCTTTAAAAATTCATTTCTTACACTCCCACTTAAATTTTTTCCCGCAAAATCTTGGCGACGAAAGTGACGAGCATGGCGAAAGGTTTCACCAGCAAATGAAAGTGATTGAAAGTCGGTATCAAGCATTCTGGGATGTCACTAGTGATGGGAACTATCGAATAAAACTTATGATGTTATTCGATAGTTCAAAAATATTCATTCATTCGATAGTTAGCGAATGAATGAATGAATTTAGTAGTTTTAGAATGAATAAAGGATTTTTTCAACTACTGAAAAATTTAGTAGCATTTTTTTTATTGATTACTAAATTCTCATTCGTTACTAATTTTTCACACACGAATGATTTCACAACTGAATGATGTTTGTACAAGTTGGCGAATGAATGTTTTTAAGAGTGATTGTTTGTACCCCTGAAACAATTAGAACATTTTCATTCATATATTAGTAAATATATTTATTAAAATCAAGTAATTTTACATATTCATAATCATACCTTTTATTGCCCTACTGACGTTCTTATTGAAAAGGGGGTTGCCCACTAAATAATCATTTCAGCTATTGGCAACTCAACTGAAATTCGGAAGGTGACTGTTTTAACAGTAATTTGTAATTTGCGTCGTAGTTTGCAGCAATATTCTGAAATACTGAATTTAAATCTAATCTTAATTGATTTGCTTTATATTGGAGTCTCTCTGGTAATATGCGATTTGCTTTTGCTATCGAGAAAATATTGAAAATATTATGTTTATGTAGATTGAATTAAAATGCGGCCAGGGCTTAAGAGGTCCACAGAATGGGAGTATTTTACCAAAAATGGAAATGAGGTGAACTGCAATATATGCAAAAAAAATTTCAAGTTCTCGGGAAATACATCCAACTTAAACGACCATATCGACAGCCACACTGCAAAACCCCGTAAGTCACTATTTTTCCAAAAATAAGGTTCTGAGCCTTTGCCATAGATCGTGATATTTCGCACATTAAAATTCAGTCAAAATCGGGTTACAACTTCCCGTTTCTTTCCAGTGGTGAAATGTAATAACCGTCGCTCATATACGTATGTTATAATTATGACAGTTTTTTCCCTCTCCTGAAAACTTTTTGGTTTTGAACATACAGGGTTTTGCAGTGTGGCTGTCGATATACGGCGCAGGCATCCACCAAATGTAACGGAGACTACTTCGGCAGTGGTCGAACCAGCACAAACCACAATTAACTTGGATGGGCCAAGCTGTTCTTCAGTGCAAAATGGTTTAAATCCAACGGAAGAAATATCAAGAAACCAGACAAGCACCTCTACAGCAATATCCCGAAGTGAAGTGTCCGGTGGTGGACTCTTAAAAAGGAAAACATTGCAGACAAGGTTGTTCCTTTCAAGCACACGCACAGAGCTTTCGGAAGGCGAGAGAAAAAGTATCGACGAATCTCTCATTAAAATGATAACGAAAGATTTACAACCACTTTCCATTGTCGAAAATGAAGGATTCCGAGAGTATTCTAAAAAACTTCAGCCCTTGTATTCCCTACCAAATAGAAAACTTCTTTCCAACACAATGTTGCCTTCCAAATATAACGAGCAACAGAAAAAACTGTACGAAATTCTGCAAACTATTCCACACCTATCTATAACAACAGATATGTGGACCTCGGATAGTCAAAAATCCTTTTTGTCCGTAACAAGTCACTTTATTTGGGAGAGCAAAATGACTTCAGCGGTCTTGTCAACAAAAGAGGTCTACGGCTCGCATACTGCTGAAAATATAGCTAGGGAGTTAAAACTAATTTTTGACGAGTGGTCAGTTTTCAGCAAAATAGTCACTATAGTAAGTGACAACGGTGCAAATATCAAAAAAGCTATAAGTGATTTTTTGCAAAAGCACCACCACCCATGTGTCGCCCACACCCTAAATTTATGCGTTGTTGATACCCTGAAAGCTGTTTCTCAAGTATCAGCACTTATAACAAAATGCCGAGCTATAGTAACATACTTTCACCATAGCTCTCAAGCAGCAGAAAAGCTTAAAAAAATGCAAAAGCAAATGGGGTTGGCTGAACTTAAAATGAAGCAAGATGTTCCTACCAGATGGAATTCTGCTCTAATTATGATGGAGCGTATATATGCAATAAAGGAGCCACTCTCTGCCGTAATTACATCTCTACCAAACGCCCCAGCATTTTTAAGTGCACCAGAGTGGGAAATACTTCAAGATTCAATCAATGCAATGAAGCCGATCGAATCTATGACAACGGAACTTTCAGCTGATAAATATCCCACTATGTCATTGGTGGTACCCTTAGTCAGAGGACTCCAATATACAATTAAAGCCCAGCAAATGAAATCCAAAGAGGGAGAAAATTTGCAAACCACCATGCTGGATGTAATTTGGAGAAGACTAGGTCAATTACAGACAGATAAGATGTGCGCCAAATCGACTTTTCTAGATCCACGGTTTAAAAAGATCGCGTTTGGTAATGATAACAACGCTAACAATGCTCAAAAATGGTTGACAGAAGAGGTAGGAGGTTTAATAAGTCAACGACACAGAACAAGTTCAACTGTTCCAACAACAGAAGAACAGGTGGATAGAAATAAAATATCTCTATGGACCTTATTTGACCAAAAAGTGGCTGAAGCAAAAACCATTTGCCATACCGCCCCAAATGTTAATGCACACATTGCATTAGAGCAGTACCTTAGGCAAGATTTTATAGAGAGACGCGAAAACCCGTTGGACTATTGTGTTTGTCGGTTTTTGACTTACTCACGAGCGGACTGTATTATAAAAAATGAAACGCACTGGTTGATTGTCAGTTGAAGACTCAAGAATTCAATTTATTGCTTCGTACTCTTACTTATATTCTAATGACAGTTTTGATTGTTGAATTTGATTTGATGCATGGTTGCATTCGTGAATATTATACCAAGTGTAACTTAAGAAGATAATCCAAATATATTGTTGATTAAAAATTAACCTTGTTGTACTTAAGTCTAACCAATAAACAATGAGGAGCGCAAACATACCGGCCCCCTTGAAAGTATCCACTTTCAAACTTCCAAAAACAATGGACACAACTTTACTATAGGACGGATAAATATACCCTTAGCAGTCTTTACTGAGACCACTCTTACAAGCCCATCTTTACCTGCATGGGTTTCTACAACCTTACCGATAGCCCACTTACTTGGAGGAAGTGTATCATCTTTTATAAGAACCATATCATCGCTATGAATATTTTTAAGCTTTTGAGCCCATTTCGGCCTTTGTTGCAGTTGGCTGATATATTCCAAAGACCATTTTTTCCAAAATTGTTGTACTAGTCTTTGTATATATTGCCAGCGATCTAAGGTGCTCATTTTCGCTGATGTAACATCAATATCGGGAACTGCAGACAAAGCTCGAAAAACTAAAAAATGTCCCGGCGTAAGAGGATCTGTATCTCCTTCAAACTTAAGACAAATTGGACGTGAATTTAAACAGCATTCTATCTGACATAGCACAGTATACATTTCCTCAAATGTAACTTCTGAATCTGCAAGAACTCGTTTTAAATGATATTTAGTACTCTTCACTCCTGCTTCCCACATTCCACCGAAATGAGGACCACTAGGAGGGATAAAATGCCACTGTATTTGTTGTTCCGACATTGACTTGACAATTTGGTCCTTAGTTGACGTTTCATGCAAAAAATTCCAAATCTCTTTTAATTGCTGATTGCATCCAACAAAATTCGTCCCATTATCTGAATATATGTGTAGAGGTTTACCTCTCCTAGATACAAACCTACGAAGAGTTGCAAGAAATGATGCTGTTGACAACTCTGAAACTAACTCTAAATGTATTGCTTTCGTCACGAGACACACAAAAACAGCTATCCAACATTTATAACGCTTACTACCTCGACCTTTCCAGGACTTCACCTGAACCGGCCCTGCGAAATCTACTCCTGTATTAACAAATGCTGATGTAGCCTCAACCCGATGCTTTGGCAAACTGCTCATCTGCTGCTGATACGGTTTTGCTCTAAAACGCATGCATCGTACACACTTATAAATACATTGCTTTATTACCTTGCTAATACCTAGAATCCAATATTTCATACCAAGTAAATATTGCATTTGACGACTGCCTGCATGCAGGTGCTTATAATGATAATGTCTAACTAAAAGTTTCGTAAACGTACTTTCCTTGCTAAGAATAAATGGATGTTTCTGATCATATGCAATGTTTGCATTTTCAATTCTGCCGCCTACACGCAGAAAGTGATCCTGATCAACGAATGGTGTCAGAGCAGTTAGCTTATATTTTACTGAAAGCGATTTACCCTTTGTTAAAATTGAAATTTCTGCAGAAAATGACTCCTTCTGAGCCTTACGAATCAAACAATTGTGAGCGTTTGCTAGCTCACCTACACTTAAAGGTCCCCGCGTCCTGTTGGGCGAAGATACCTTACAATTTCTTATGAATCTTAATATATATGCTGTTACTGATACTAATTTACTGAAACTTGAAAATCGTTCGAATAACTCATCATTCTTTGCTTCTGAAACATGACAAATTTCAATGTTTCTTTCTTCCAAATCTGCAGTATTAACTGCATCTAATTCAACATGCTCGAGCTCTGCTCTTTCTATCAAAATACTAGGTCCATGCCACCAAAAATCATTGTGAATCAATTGGTACGCCGGTATACCTCTTGTTGCTAAATCAGCTGGATTCTGCTGAGATGAAATATGATTCCAAAATTGACGAGGTATATTGTTAATTATATACGAAGTACGATTAGCGATGAATGTTTTCCAACGCCTTGGAAAATCACTCAACCAAGCTAACACAATTGTTGAGTCTGTATAACCATACAACGGAATGTTCTCAATATCAAGTATATGTTTAATTTTCATAATAAGTTTTGTCATAAGTTGCGCTGCGCACAATTCAAGTCTAGGTAATGTTATTTGCTTGATAGGGGCTACGCGTGACTTGGAAGCTACAAGGTTCGTTGATATAGAGCCATTTGAATGATAAACCTTAATATACACAGCTGCAGAATACGCTACCTCCGAGGCATCAGCGAATCCATGCAACTCTATCAAATCCCCTTTGTTATATTCCATCCACCTTGGAATACGAATATTGCGAATGTTGTGAATGCTACTTCTTAGCTCAATCCAATATGTGGTCATATCATTAGGCAGCTCATCATCCCAGCCAACACCTTTCAACCACAATCTCTGCATAAAGATTTTCATTGAAACTATTACTGGAGATAACCAACCCAATGGATCAAACACCTTTGAGATGTCTGATAACACTGTTCGTTTTGTAACTTGTGATTGCACTTCACACAGATCAATGCTATACCTAAAAGAATCACATTTTGTGTCCCACAATAATCCTAAGGTCTTTACTGTTTGTGTATCATCGATAATTGTCTCTTCAGACAACTCTCTATCGATCGGATTGATGGTTGACATAAATTCCTCTGAATTTGAGCACCATTTCCGTAAATTAAACCCTGACTGATTTAATAACTCGCGAATCTGATCCTTCATCCTGATAGCTGACTCTAAGTCTCCTGCACCAAACATTAAGTCATCAACATAAAAACAATTCATGATTGCCTTGCTTGCTTCCTGAAATTTGCCCTTATTTTCTAATGCTATTTGTAGCAGAGTTCTAGTTGCTAGAAACGGTGCACAAGCTGTACCATATGTGACAGTTTTCAATTCATATGCCTCTACTTCGCTATCAATATTATCCCTCCAAAGGATTCTTTGATAACACCTATCATCTTCATGAACCAGTATCTGTCGATACATTTTCTCTATGTCACTAGTGAAACCTACGTTGTATTTGCGAAATTGTATTAATAAATGAAATAAGTCCTTTTGTACTTGGTACCCTGTTAATAACTCATCATTAAGTGATTTTCCATTTGTTGCTTTACATGAAGCATCGAAAACTACTCTGATTTTTGTTGTTGTACTACTAGGTTTGAATACAGCGTGGTGCGGAAGATAGTATTCGACTGATGCATCTTTGTTTACTATCTTTTCCATATGATTCATCATGACGTATTCATGCATGAACTGTTTATAATCCTCTTCTAATTTGTCATTTCTATGGAACCTTGTTTCCATTAAACTTAATCTCTTTAATGCTGCTTCCTTTGAGTTGCCAAACTCAACATTCGAATCTTTAAAAGGTAATCGTACTATATACCTGCCACTAGATTCACGTGTAACATTCTTTTGATAATGTTCTTCTGCTTGCTGCTCTTCACTTGTAAGAATTTCATTTGATGATGGAATTTCTTTTGCAATTGCACATTTACATCGAGCGCCGCATGCGCAATAGAAATTCTGTATGGCCGAATGGAATCGACTCTTCCTAACAAAACCCAACCGAATATTGTTTCAATTGCCGTGGGTGACCCGCTTGGATGTACTACTTTACCTCCTAGCACACAATCTGCGAATACATCTGCTCCTAAAATGATGTCAATAACACTTGGAGTATTATATCCCTCATCTGCTAACCTGAAGTTTTTGAAATAGTTCATACGTTTACTATGAACTGCTATTCCTGGTAAGTTTTGCGTTAAATTGGACAGACCATACGCTGTCGTCGTGATCACTCTGTTGTCTCTCGAAGATGCTATTTTGAATTGTACCTCACCTTTGCACTGACTACTAAGGCCCTTGCCTACCCTATGAATCAGCGTGTTGTTGTATTTCCTTCTCAAACCTAATCTTTGAATACATGCCTCTCTCATTAAAGACACTTGTGCTCCTGAGTCTAATAACACACGACATTTTTGATACTGATTGTTAACATCAAGTACGTTAACAACTGCAGTTGGCAACAATGTAATAAATTCACTCTCATGATTTCTAATTGAATTAACTGACGCTGTAGTTACTGATTTGTTTTGCGAACTTGTATCAATCCCTCCGCTATTCTCATGTGACAAATGTAGCAACGAGTTATGTTTTAAATGGCAAATTCTACATGTGGATGATTTGCAATTGACGGCTTGATGATCTCCCTTGAGACAATTAAAACACAGGCCATTCCTGCGAACTAAATTTCGTCTTTCAGCCACCGGCTTTTGTTTAAATTTGTCACACTGGAATAGTTCATGACCTTGTTTACACATAGGACATTGTTTGGTTTGCGATGAGTATACCCTTGACTGTGATTGTTGATGGTTAACAGGCTTTGTCTGTAACCTGCCAACAATTGAATTATTTGCACTTTCCAGTTCAAATATACGCTTCTCTAAAAACTGCATTAATTGCTTAAATGTTCCACCCTTTTCGGAACTGCTAGCTCTACACCAAAGAGTTAGAGTTTCGCTATCGAGTTTCTTTTCAAACAAATACAATAGCATTGTATCCCACTGATCCACTGCCTCACCTAATGCCTTCAATGCATTGATACCTTCATTTGTGTTGTTGTATAATCGTTTGATATCAACCAAACTTGCTACTTTTACTGCCTGTTGATCAAGCAATAATCCCAAATATGCCTTTTTCACCTTATCACTTTCATTATATTTTTTCTGTAAAATATCCCATGCAATTTTATAATTCTCATTAGTCGGTTTCAAATGTTTTACTAATGACAATGCATCGCCCTTTAATTTCGATAATAAATACTCAAATTTCTCGATGTTTGCTAAATAACTTTTTGAATGAACCATTACCTCAAACAAATCCCGAAAATGTAACCAATTTATGTATGTTCCATCAAATTCAGGAATTTGAATGCGTGGAAGCCTAACTTCTTGTCCTGACTCTACTCGATGAACTACTGCTGTATTACTTGCGTCACCCCGTGGTTCTGCCAATTTCTCCACCAAAACACCCAATTTGTTTTGATGTTCTATTAATGCCTGCATGGCTGTGGATACACTTGAAGTTTGATCGAACTGGCTGTTGCCATCGATTACTGTAGTCTCCCCTTGTTCATCACGCACCCTTGCTGATAATGTTGCTTTGATCGAGAAATACTTCTCTTCAATTTCACTACGATAGACTTCCTCCGTGGGCAAGCTATCGGTACCTGTACTCGTGTCTATACAGTCTTGTATGTGTTCATACTCTCTATATAACGACTCTAATTTCTCTACTCTGACTGTGATGTCATCAATTGTAACATTGTCCCCATGGCAATGATTGTAAATACGCGTTATAGCACCCTTTATGGTTTGGCGCTTTTGCTTTAACTCCTCCATTGTCTATAGTTTAGCTGATCAATGTACACTCAATTCTAAATTATGTTTCACAGTAATTGTATTTGTTATCGACATACCACTGTATGTATATGTCTTACATAAATTGTATTTTAGTATCTACATATCACTGTATGTATATGTTGTCGTTGTTGTAATAAACATCAGTATTACACGCTTATATCAAACGCTATATTTGATTACATGAAATGAATATGCTAAAGAATAATGTGAACGCTTTTAAGAACTTCTTTCTTAACTCTAATCAGATATTTACACGCAAACTATTTACATACATGTTAATTTGCCAAATATGTCTAGTTGGTATGAGTTTAACCTATTTATGTTTCATTGCTTATAAGAATCTATGTTAAAAAGTTTGAAAATGAATGTATTAAAGTTTTACAAATATCGCACGCAAATTCTAATTGGAAACTGATCTTTTACATTCCAATATTAATCTTTTACATTGTGTATTAATTTCAAATTGTTACAGCATGTTAACTGCAACATTTGTAATGCCACTGCATTCAACAGAATCATAGGCAGTTTGACATGAATTGAATTTAAACATATGAAAACTTCTAAACTGTTTGTACAAGATTTAAAAAGTTATAGCATACTTTACTCTGCATTACCTTTGTTCTGCTACATTTGATGTTGATTGATTGCAATTCGAATTCAACTGAAACTTCATACTGCATTACCTTTGTTCTGCTGCTATTTTGGGTGCTCCATTTTTTTTTTCACCGGTAACTTCTCTGAATTCCAACTTTTCTGATCTGTGGCTGATGATTTTTGTTGCCATGTTATTGGGCAATATTTATTTCACAGTTTTTACTTTTTTACATATATTTTGCATTCTTTGTAAAAACGCAACACTTGTCTATGCGCGTTTGTCTCTTGTATATGTATGTATACCAATTGTTTCTAAAACCGCATGTATGTATGTATGTGGGGATGTTACACTTTTTGCAAATGGCGCATAAGCGTCTATTTCATCATATTTTCACTGCGCGGACACGCATTGACTTGTCTTTCGTGCCCGTTGCACATATATGTATGTATTACTGTACGCATTTTGTTATAAACCCATCACTTTTTATACACAAACTTGCAGTTTAGTCTTGCACTTTTATATTTTTTAAGGTAAAAACTTTTTTAATTATATGTCTCCAACTCATGTTACACTTTTTGCAAATGGCGCATAAGCGTCTATTTCATCATATTTTCACTGCGCGGACACGCATCGACTTGTCTTTCGTGCCCGTTGCACATACATATGTATAACTGCACGCATTTTGTTAAAAACCCATCACTTTTTATACACAAACTTGCAGTTTAGTCTTGCACTTTTATATTTTTTAATTATATGTCCACAACTCACAATCCGGATCGAATGACCAAAAAAATGTTTGTCGGTTTTTGACTTACTCACGAGCGGACTGTATTATAAAAAATGAAACGCACTGGTTGATTGTCAGTTGAAGACTCAAGAATTCAATTTATTGCTTCGTACTCTTACTTATATTCTAATGACAGTTTTGATTGTTGAATTTGATTTGATGCATGGTTGCATTCGTGAATATTATACCAAGTGTAACTTAAGAAGATAATCCGAATATATTGTTGATTAAAAATTAACCTTGTTGTACTTAAGTCTAACCAATAAACAATGAGGAGCGCAAACATATTGGGAATCTAATAAAATAATATATCCAGAACTCTACACCCTATCAAAAAAGTATTTATGTATACCTGCAACGTCAGTTCCATCTGAAAGGCTTTTCTCTAAAGCTGGACAAATAACCAATGATAGAAGGAATAGACTGAAAGGGGAAAAACTCAACCAAATTATTTTTTTGAACTGCAATTTCGATATCTAAAAAAAAATCAATGAAACTTAAGTAATTCCTTCTTGAAATTTCAGGTGCCAAATAGAATTGCTTGGTTGTTGTTCATAAGTTCCCATATGTACATATTTAAATATTTTTTATTTATAGCACTTAAATATTTTTACTGAAAATGTTCCTTTTTAGTTTTTATCATATTGAAGTATTTATTTATTTATTGATTCGGAGATTTATTTTTATTAAAAACAGTTGTGCCTTTATTATTAATTTTAATTCAAATAACTAAAATGAATAGAAAGGTTTTGCTCCTATTTTCTAAACTTAACAGTTTTTGCTCGTCGGTTTTCATTCTCCAACAACTACAATTGCTTACAGTGTAGCATTTGCTTTGGCGTTATTACTAAATTTGAATGAATGAAAAAAATCATTCGATAGTCAAAATCATTCAGTAACTAACTATCGATAGTTGAAATCATTCGATAGTGCCCAACACTAGATGTCACTATGATGGGCGACTACTGTTGGTTTCTTATAAGAGAAACCGATCCTAATCTAAATAAGCGTCAAAAAAAGACACATAACTTTTTCAATTATAAAATAAGATCATAGAGTTAAGACAGAACCATATGTACATATGCTATAATTTGTAGGGTACTTAAGTATTAAATGGATATATTTACTTGAATGCTTATAACTTTTGTATTAGTTCATCGATTTTGTTCACTGATAGCTTGTTTTCTTTGTAATAAAACAGAGCTTAGAGGGGGGAATATCTGCAAAAAAAACAAAAAGTTTTCGAGATACTTCCTCGCAAAGTACAAATTTTTTTATATTTTTACAAAAAAAATTTTAAAAATCCGTAATGATTGTTCACTATGTTTGAATCTGCAGGACCTAGCAAAAAGTGTTGTATGTACTGATTATAGTAAATTTAAGCTTTCAAATTTTTCAAACCGTTTTCGAATAGCTCAATTTGTTCTTGAGATATACACGATTAAGTGGAGCCATCTTTTTTGTTTTTTTAAATAACGGTAAATCGTAAATATCTCAAAAACGGTACCATTCAAGTAAAAATAACTTTGATTTTCGGAATTAGGAGGTGATTTTACATAGGAATTTCACTATGGCGTCTCTGGTGCAGAAAAAAAGTTGGAATTTGTGATCCAGTGTAATTAATAAATAAATTAGATTTAGCTTTCTATAGCTTCTTGAGGTACGATTTGTTCTTCATGTTCAGTTTTTTCCATATACACCAACGAAGCTGTAGAACCATAACCTGAGTGTTTACATGGGAATTTTACATTGGATGCGACTTTTTCCATTGCCAAATTTCGTATATTGGCGAGTGGGCCGCGACATGTTGGGCAGCAGGTAAGTTTTGAGCGACATGAAACGCATACCAAATGTCCACTCGAACATTGTAATATTGGTGGCAGTACATAATCAAAGCACACCGGACATTCAAATAATGAAGTTAAATCGGCAGACATACCACCATCACCGCCACCGGCGGACGATAATAATGAACTAGATGAAGATGATGTATTCGCTGTTGCTGTTGCATTACCACCACTACCGACTGTTGTTGGTGTGCCGGTACCGGTTGGGATGCGTATGTGATGTTGGAGTTGGTTGCGTTTGTACGGGATGTGTTAATGATAATTGTGACAGTGCTACCGGATTGTGTGCTTGTGCGGTGCAGGTGGATGAGGTGGTTGTTGGTGGTGTACCAGAGGCGGCGATGACGGCGACAGCTGAATGTGTTGCTGGTGTTGTATGTGTGATAATATTGTTGGAAACAGCAGCAATGTTGTTTGCGTTTTCGTTGCTCAACAATGTTAAAGATGTTGGTGTTGTTATTTGTTGATTGCGTTGACAATGGCGGCGTTGGTATCGCTGATACCGTCAGCGGCTCTTGATGTTGATGTTGGTGATGTTGTGGTTGTAGTTGTTGTGACAGCACAACGTTGATGATAATACTCGTGATTGTGATGGTTGTGGTGGAGTAATTGATTTTGATTCACCTGCTTCGGATGTGGTTGCCACTGCATTTTCTGTTGCGCTTGTAGTGCTTCCAGTTTCCTTGTTTTCTGTTTGCTGTTGGCCCTGTTGGGCAACAGTTGTCGGGCGTGTAGTAGATCCACTTTGCGCTAGTGGTGGTGGTTCAGAGCCAAGAATAGTTTGTTGTTTCGGTGTAGGTGTTCTAACTGGTTGAGCAGTGGTAGATTTACTAGAAGGAATAGGTGGCGGTGCTATTTGCTGTTGTGCTACGCTTTGTACAACGGCTGGATTTTTTACCTGTAAAGTCGCTTGAATTAAGCTCCGATGATCAGCCAGCTGAAAAAAAGAGATAAAGCGACTTTAGATTTAGAAATATAAGCTAAAATGTACCAAGTGACAGTAGATAAAGCCAAATAATTATAAAAAAAGCTCACTTTTGGAAGTATTTTCTGTTGCATTATTGGAGCCTGTTTCTGTTGGTTCAATTGCATTTGTGCGTGTTTGTTGCTGCTGTTGTTTCGTTATAATTGTGTGCGAATTTAATTGACTTTGTTGCGTTTTAATTTATAAATTTATTTCACAATTTTTACTTACCTTTGTTTGGTTTAATTTAATTATTTTTTTATTTTTTTCCACGCTGTTGTCGCTGTTGCCGGCACGATGACTTTTCACTTTTTGACAAGTGCCAATGACATTCGTATGTTAGAGGGAAATGCCGCTAACATGTCAAGCATAAAAAGCAGTGTTACCCGCTCTTACATTCACAGTCAATCAGCATGTTTATGCGATTGTAGTTGTGAATGCCTTAGTCCGTTCTAGCTGGGAAGTTACTAAGGGGGAAGCCTTAAATTTAAAGTTGAGCGTCTACTAATAAATGACGAAAGATTCATTTAATTACATTCAGCAGTTTTTGAGTGATGCGACCACAAACATTTAGACAGACAGACAGACTGACAAAAATTCTAAAAACGGTTAATTTGGATTGTATTGCCTTAATAATGATTGACCGTATACATTTTTTTTGGAATATCGACCTGTTAAAGGTTCAGATATATCCTTGAAACAATTAAAAAGGGGGTTTTGCCCCTATTTCCAGATGTTGACCATGTATTTGAAATTCTCGCTGTGTAGTTTTTGTGTGCTTGACTAGAACTACAACTTTAGCTATGTTCCGTAAAAAGTTAATGCTCGCTGTCACGCAGTGTGATAGGTCGTATACAAAAAATTGTATTACCTAACTATGAAACTTCAACGCGACTTCCAGGGGTTTCAAGCCAACTTTAGACCTAATGTTTCTTCAGGAAAGTTGCTTATAATGACCCCTAGAACAGTTTCCGCTATGGCGATTTTTCACTTTTTAAATCAACCCACTCTAATATACGTGTCCACATCCAATATTTGGATTAATATTGCAAATTAAGACAAAATAAATGCGACAGCCGTTGAATATGCGTGGCATGTCCCAAACACGAAATTCGAATTCGAATTACTGGTCTAATTTCTAAAGTCGACTTAAGTTGTTATAATAAAACGACACAGATATATAAAAGAGTTGGTGGTAGCAACCCGAAAACCATTGTAGAGATATATTACACCAATACTCTCACTTAATTTCTTAAAATACAGCTTACAATATTATTTCTAATTTAGTAATTGAAGTGGTAGCGGTAGCTTTTCGTGTTAAGTAGTTTACAATTACGAAATGAACAGTTGCGAATGTGTAGACTATCAATATCGGAGTGATTTGGTGGAAATGATTTAGTGTGTCGGCGAATATCAACTTACATTAAAATAGATACATAGCTTATCATTCAGTTGGATATTTTTTTTAAATGAACTTAATAGTAAAGTCTATTTTGGGCAAAAAGAAGTTTGCCGGGTCAGCTAGTATGTAATAATAATATGTTTCATGTACAGTGTTTGAATTGCTCACTGAAAATTAGCAAAAGCAGTGTAATATGACTATTTCATTTCAGTTTCACAGTCATTTGTTTTGGTAACGACTACGACTGTGGCTATGACTATGAAAATGATCGCAGTCGAATGTAAGTAAACAAGCAACCACCAAAAATGAACAAACCTGGTTTGCTGGCGACTAAGAACGACGCGCAAGCACAAGTCGGTAGCCGAAGCTGTTTGCTTATAGATAACTGTTTACTTGAGCTGTTGCTTTGTTTTGATGCATAGTCAATGCACTAGTTATAGAAACATTTTGCAAATCCTTCAGTTGATTTGTCGCCGTTGTACCTAATGCTTTGTTGGTTAAATTCGTTATGGCTCCGCGATTAAATAAAAGTTTAATTTTTGAACATTTTCTTGTAAAAGATGTGTTTTTTTAAGTTTGTACTCAATGCTAAGAGTTTTTGAAATATATAATTTGGATTTGTTTTTAATTAATTTATTTTTTTTAATTCTCTCATTTTTTACACGTTACATATTAATTTTTATTGTACACGCTAATCAACGAACAAGTAAACATAATATAGATAGATGTACATTGTACATACATACATATACATATATACATGCAAAAAAGGGTAACTGCGGTTAATGCGAAGCCAATTGTAGCTAAAGAGTAGTTAATTGTAGTCGTTCCTATTTGCAGCAGTAGTTTTCCCAATGCTTTGACTACGCATCAAAACAAAGCAACAGCTCAAGTAAACAGTTATCTATAAGCAAACAGCTTCGGCTACCGACTTGTGCTTGCGTGTCGTTCTTAGTCGCCAGCAAAGCAGGTTTGTTCATTTTTGGTGGTTGCTTGTTTACTTACATTCGACTGCGATCATTTTCATAGTCATAGCTAAGCAGTTTCGAAGTCATTGAAAATAGTCAAGCAATTACGAACACTGTTCATGTATGTGTTCATATTTATGTTTTTCAAAAAGCTCTTATTGAACTAAGAAAAATGTTTCCATATAAATAAAAAGAAAAACTGATTTCAATTGTATTTTTATTTCGGTCCTAAAAAAAAAGTAAATGAGTAATAGGACAATATATGCGAGTCATTCCAAAAAAAAAAAAATCAGTACAATTTGAACGAAAAAAGTACGATTTTTGAGTGGATTTAGTACAATTCATGAAATGTCATTTCCCAAACCTGGCTGGGAGTATGAATGTGACAAACGAATGTAATGAGTATGTACTTATATATATACATATATGTGCTGGGGAATTCACATAAATTAGTTTTGATAACAACAACTAAGCTAAGAATTATTTTCTGCAGCCTAACCTGAAAATTTGAAGGTTTTGGACTTTCAGTAATTTTTAATTTTTCCATCAAAATTAACCTATGAAAACAATAAAAAAATTATATTACTGTTGTTTTGTTGTTCCATTCTCTTTCCCTTTTGTCTCATTCCGATAATGTTCCCAAAACTTTAGATGATTTTTTGTTAAATTTGTAAAAACACGTGTCCCCTCCGTGTCACACAAAAATATGTACGAGAGATCCCCGCACGCGCTTCAAAGGGCGTCTGCTTCTACGCCCCGGGACGAAAACAAACTTGTTTTGGGTCCATCTAGCGACGGAGCCCAAAAACCCTGAGATCGATAACATTTTTTTCGGGGAGATTTAAATACATCGAATATGCCTTTTTCCGCGTTTTCTCCCATATACGGAAAATAATTCTTCGCATATATCAAAAGAAAGGTTTCTACAATTTAACAGAGTAATTTTTGCCTACTAAGCTCCGTTTTTTTATTTTAGGTCGACGCTGGATGCTTTTAGAAGAACTTGGAGAGAAATTATGTATGCCACTCATACTTAAAAGGGCCAGCGTGCCAAGAGTTGTAGGTAACTTTCATACGCATTTTATTTTTTTGCAAGAAAATAATGTGCAGTGGTCATCTCTACCCACTGCAAAAATCGTTCAGTGATTTGTCTAGTCTTTCGTTAAAAAAACCGTTATGACTCTCTCTTTGTTTTCAGAATGCCTTCTTTCGACTCACCTAAAGAGTTACATTTTTAGTTCTCTCCAAGTGTTTTATCAAATTTGTTCGTTACTGTATCACTTAAAGTTTAACATTTTGAATTGTGCCTATTTACAACAAATCATATTTATCAATTCCAGTGAGAATTTTCAGTAAAACAGAGACAACTCAAAATAATACCACTATGTACATATATACAAAAATTTCAGGAAAAGAGTAATAACTCAAAAATTTTGTTATTTTCGTGCAAATACTAAACAAATAAAAATGAAACAACGGTTATATTATTTTTAATGATATTTTCGTGCAATTACATTGTTTTTTCTTTGTAATATATTATTAATATTTACGGAAACAGTTTTTCGTCTCTACTGAAAATCAGGGTTCGGAAAACTCTCGTTCGCTCTTATTCGTGCTGCTGAACAATAAAAAATATATATTTACATTCCTGTTCGCCAATACGAACGCATAAAAAATCCCCATCGCTCGTATACCCGAACACATGCTCGAATGTTCACATATACCAGATGTACATATATACATGTTGTTTGCCATCACTGCATATACACGCTGTATGTACATGTTGCTTGCCATCAATGTATATACCAGATGTATGCACATGGATATGTACATGTGCCTGAATAATCGTTTTGTTGTTCATGTTCTCAACTGAACAGGATTGTTGTGTGCAGAATGTTGGAGTAGTAAATGTACATATGTACTTCGATTGAATGCATATGCATGTACATATCTTGAGTGGTATATTAGGTATACTGAGCGCGTGGGATTTATTCAAGGACGTATAGGGATACGTCCGAGATTACTTCGGGACTATTTCGGGATTGGTTTCGGGATCCTTTCGGGACTTTTTGGAGAATATTTTTAGAAAATTTTCGGGATAATTTTCGGGATAATTTTGGCAGTTTTTCGGGATTTATTTTGGACTCATTTCGGGATTGTTTTTGGGACTATTTGGAATATTGATGGGACTTTTTCGGGTTTTCTTTCCGACCATTTTGGGACTATTTTGGGCCAATTCCAAATGTGTTCTGCATTATTTTAAGATTTTTTGAGACGATGTTAAGGGACGCAACTTTGCGCAAATATATTGCACTAAATACCGCTACGTAAAATGATCGCAACGCATCTTTATTTTAACAGGAAAAAATTCTACATATGTATGTACACATGTAATTACCAAAGAGAGTATATTAATAAGAGGCACCAGTCCTCTCACTGTTAAATTTCATTATTTTTACTCGCTGGATTGACAATTACTCGATGTACCGTCCCAGGGGTTCGGGCAATCCGCTTTGATCTTGTCCGTAATTGTCGGCAGAAAAAATTGAGTGCTTTGCAGAAGTGGCAGAGCTGCAAATGCAGAAGTGAGTGATATTTGTCCAAAATGTAAACAAACGAAACGAGTGTGACTTTGCACGATTGCCGTGGCTCATGAAGTTCGTTTGTCTATGAAAAATCACTGTTTGGTTTGATTTTGATATTGTCGTAAAAGTTAATAGGTAAAACATATCAAAATATGCAGGTGAAACCTGAAGTTATTGCGAGAAGCTTTTTTTTTTTATCTATGTATGTACATTGCCTGTTCTGATTTTTTTTGTCTAGGTTTTTTAGGAACTTGGTAGGAAGTTGGTAGGATTCGAACCTACATAGCTATGTGCATATGTGCTCTGCCCACTGACATATCAATCAAAAAAATTTCATGAACATTTTTATTTTTCAATTAAAAAAAATGTATATTGAAAAAAAAAATTGTTTAGAAATTTTTAGGATTCGAACCAACATTCTCTGCAGCATTACCCAAGTCCCACGCATGCCATGTTTCATATTCCCTTCAAATCACCAAAATATATGCATGCGTAAGTCAGCGGCGCATGCACATATTTATTTCCATCAGAACAAACAAACAAATGTATGCGCACAAACACACATAAGTACAAACACCTGTCCTCACTTGTCCCCGCGCTAACCCATCCACTTGCATATGCTGTTCAAATAAAAAATGTACCAACAACTACATATGTATGCTTGCCTGTCCAAAACTTCCGAACTACAATGCAACAACAAAATATATTCTTACGCGCAAAAGCCCAACAACAAAACTTTTACGCGCAGACCTAAATATGCAAGAAGAAGAATTCATTCATGATTCTAAAAAAAAAAAATATTTTGTTCAGGAATCTTGGATGAAATGTCGCAACATAGTTGAAATGTCGCAACATCGCATTTGAACAAAAATCATAAAATTCAATTTTTGTCGATTTTCTAAAATCCAACTTCAATCCAAGCGGGGTATTCCATATACACCGCACCTTCAAATGCGCGCAAGTTGCGAAGAAAAGTTGGTCCAAAACTTTAATTGCATTCATGAGCCAAGTATTTCATAAAAAAATTAAAATAAAAATGCACAGCTATTGCTCAGCATTAGGTCCAAACTTTAGTAAAAAAATAATCTAAAAAGCTTGTCTCTACATATTTTAAATAATTTAATAAAAGTTTCCCTTATACATAAGGAGTTTGATTCTTAGCATAAGCTATGTCTAGTTTGCACCTCTCTTTGGAGTGCCTCTTAAAATCTGTCGAAAATTGGTCAACCATGTTTGTTTTCGCCCAAGTGTGGCTGTGATGGCACAGAAGTACCCTTTCAATGCACTACTATGTACTGAAAGTGTAGCTTTTTCACTCCTTATCCAAATTATGTGCGACTTTAGATAAAATTCTTAGTAAAAAAATTATATAAGAATATGGAATTAATATTTGAAATAATTTAAGATAGTTTCAAGTCGTTTTGGAAAGAAAAAATACAGAAGTTAATAGGTATAGGTACTAAGTAGTGAAAAGCTACTCCATTTTTTGGTAGTGGCAGAATGATAGGAGCAGACTGTGTGCGGCAACACTTTTGATGACCGACCGCTTCACTTCAAGCTCGTGTTAACGACGAAGGCAAAGAAATCAACGACGATATGTATTTATGTGTGAATGTCATTACTGCATGGATGAAGGTGTTATGTGGCATTATTGCATTTTCGCTATGCCTATGAAAATTTTCAGCATTTAACTGAGCTTTCGCGAAATTGAAACGTTTGCACATATATCCTTCATGCATGCATCGTTCGCTTGCAGACATGACAAATATGTGCATACATACATATATTAGATGGCATCATACGAATGGATATGTATTGATGACATTTGTACGAATATTTTGTATTTACACAAATTATGTGATTATCCACATTTTCTTATCAATCTGATAAGGAATGAATTTTATGTTTTGTAGGTATATAGGGTAGGATTAATTGATGTAGTTTTTGATTAGTAGTGTAATTACAAATAATAATAGGTTATGGTAGGTATGAATTTTTTAGAAAAAATTCTAAGTAGGTATGAAAATATAGTTAATTGAATTAAAAAAAATTCAAGAATAACAAAAAAATATTTTTGCTAATATACATACATACGTATGTAGGTATGTAAATAGATTTTTTTTCGTATCGAACGGTGATACAATTGCATAAAAATTGCAAAATGTAATTGCCGTCGGCAAAACGGCAATTCGTTTCATACAAATGTGTGGGCGAAGGGCATTTTATTATTGCGTGAACCATTTAGATATTCCATGCATTTAGAAGTTTTACAATGTACATTATTTTTAAATGTTGGAAATAATTTTTAAATAAACTGTGTTATTTAAAAATTTTGTCTAACACTTATCCATTTTTGTTAAATAGTTCACGCATTTTTGCAAAGATGCATCGGCATTGCGCAAAAGCATAAAGCATTCCTTTTGCGCAAAAGCAAAGCAAAAGTAAGTCACAGAATATCACTCAGATGTCTTTGCAGACGTCAAACTTGAGTGATAAACAAAAATGCAGGGCAACTCTATTTTACGAAAATTGATGTGAAGCAAGTTGCCCGAACCCCTGAGACGGTACGGCAACTAAGGACAACTTCAGCGAGTTTTCGTGAAACGAGAATTCTGCCAGCGTTAATAGACTGGTGCCTCTTATTAATATACTCTCTTTGTAATTACTATGTGAACGTGTGTGCATGCAGGCAAATTAGTGGCATTTCTCTTGCTATTGTTCTGTTAACTAAACTCGTTATCTCACACACACAAATAAGTAACCAAAACATTAACAAGGGTAAGGGATGACAGATGCAGGCAATTTTTAAAGATTTGTATCTAAGGCCCGGTTTTTCAGTCATTGGTTAAGCTCAGTTTAAACTAAGTTTGCTTAATCTCGGCATAAATTTAAACTGCAAAGCGGTTTTTCAGTGAGAGTTTAAGGCCGCTTTTTTGATCTGCTTTTTATACGGCAACATTGGTTTTTTTTTTATCTAGATCGGCAACAGATAACATTCGTTTACATATTTAACGCAATTGCTAAATGAAAAATCGGTGTGAACAAAGATAAAGATAGCCCGTGTACAAGTTAAATAAAATATATAAATATAAATAAATTTCAAATGTCCAGAAGCAAGAACTTCTCACCAAATACTTCACGATTAAAACAATCAACTATGCAAACAGCTGACAAGTTAACTAGAGTTTAACCCTGGCAGATTGGCCGCTTAAACTCCGTTTAAACTTCGTTCAAAGTTGACTGAAAAACTGCATAACAAGTTTAAGCTTAGTTTAACTGACAAATTGAGTTAAACTTGCACTGAAAAACCGGGCCTAAGTGGTACATTTTTTCATGTTTGGTACGTTATTGGCACTATTCCCATAGTCGTGCTGTTGCACATTTGAGTAATGGGCTACCTGAGTTCGTAAACGTAATAAGTAGTTTCGGGACCTTCATTCGAGCTCGTCTTTTGGAAATAATGCATATAATGCGAGGAATAGTTGCAGAAGATTTTAGAATCAAAAACAACATTGAGCGATAAAAAGGGTTTACTATAACTAGCAAATTTCAACTAAAATGGGCAAAAGAAAGTTTAATTTAGATGAATATGTTATATACGACGAAAGTACTAAAAAAAGCACATGTTTGATAAAAAGCTGTAAACGGGAATTAAGTGGAAAACTGGCATCAAATATTAGGCGACATTACGAGCTTGTCTACACAACTCGTATACTGGATGATGATGACGTATGTGGAGGTAATGATAGTGGTCAACAGAGAACGGCTACCAAATTGAATTGCTCACTGGACAAGGCAGAATTTTTGAGATGCTGCGTGGGATTGGTAACGAGGAAAAACATCCCTTTCAGAACATTCGACGATGAGGACTATTTTAAAAAGATTTTGGAACCCTATGAACAAAAATTTCAAACAAACATTAACTCAAAAAATATAGTATCTGTTCTTGAGAAAACAAGCAAACAAATAAAATCTAGAATTTCCGAGCTAGTCAAAAATAAGATGATTTCATTAAAAATCGATATAGCGACCCGTCTAGAGCGAAGTGTACTGGGTGTTAACATACAATACGTAAGAGACTATAAGATTCACATAAACACCATAGGTAGGTGAACACATTATATTTCGTCGGTACAATGCCAAAGACACGAATGTGTAATTTTGCCCATTTCCAGTTATGTGCACCTGTATGTTCAATTTTGTTCAGAGTATTCAATGCCAAAAGCGCGAACATGCATGCTTATCCCCTCCCTCCCTCCCAGGCCGAACGCATTCCACGAAAGTGTCGGTTGTAAAATTGCCGCAATACCGAAAGCACGAATGTGCTTTTGCCGTTGCAAATTATTTTACCATGATCAAAACAGCTAAACATCTGAGATCGAGGCGGTCCGTATGATGTCTGAGGGCTGTGGAGGACAGCAGAAAAATTCAATATTTGCAACTATGTGTCTCCAACTTCTTAAGGATCATCCATTATTGAATTCAATTGATCATCAGTTTTTCGAGACAGGGCACACCGAAATGGAGTGCGACTCCATCCACTCGAAAATAGAGAAAAAATCGAAATATGTACCCGTTCATACCCCAGAGGGGTGGTCGCAAATTATAAGAGATGCACGTATTAGACCACGCTCTTTTGCTGTAAGGTCTTTGACGTTTGATGATTTCTTAGATTTTAAAGGATTTTCAAATAATAATTCTTTCAATATGAACAATATTCCCTGGAGAAAACTCTGCTGTCTTCGGTATATTAAAGAAAATAATTCCGTGAAAGTTCTGTACAAATTAGATTTTGCTGATGTGTTTATTGAAGTAGACAGCAAAAAATCGCGAGGTCGCCCAAAACAATCCGATTTAAAGAATGCCTTTCAAAATGGCCTGCCCATCAGTGAGGCAAAATGGAAAGACCTAAACCATGCTATTCTATTTAAGTTTTGTATCTGTAGAGGAGTTAAATGTTTATTCTGTTCAGTTTTTCAAAACGTTGTGTTATGTTTCAATAAAAATTTAAATAACTTTCCTAATATTGTGAGTTTATTTGTTTTAAAGAAATATTATATATGCCAAATTTTGCAAAGCCAAAACAACGAATGTGCATTTTTTTGCAAAAAAAATAAAAAAATTTGCATTTTTCAATTAACATTGCTTAGTGGTTTACAAAAGTAAACCTTCCAATACTGGTTGAAACATACAAAATTAAATCTCTATTTTTAACAATCACCCCTATCATGGATTTCAATTACGTTCCCGTTCTACGCTCCGCCGAAATCGAAAATTGGTATCATGCGTTTAAATTGGATTGAAAGAAGAAGAGGAAGAGCTATAAATCTTTCGAAATCAGCTGTTTGCCTTGAAATGTGTGGAATTGGAACATAACAAAGCAAAAATACACAAATTAGTGCTTTTGAATTAAAAGTACAATTGTATTATTTATTAACTTAATTCCATAAATTAACTAATTACATATATGTATTGAGCATTATGTAATAAATTTAGTGAAATTTTATACATAGATCAATTGATTGATTATAGCAGACGTCGGAGGACCAACAAAAAGCAAGAGGACACTGTTGGTGGATGTTACCATGTCGTCAGTAGGAGGTAGCTGGCATTTGCAATAGAGTTGGTGCTAGAAGAGTCTGCTTCTTGAACCAGGCACGCAGATACACACATACGCCGAGCAAACATTAGATATGTCAGGATTAAGTCTGGCCGCAGATGGTACTTTTCGCTGGATGAAGACATTCGCGGCCCCGGAACTGACAAAGGAGTTTACCGAGTATGTGTTGGTGGTGTGGAGTGGCTGCCGGTGCACGTTTGGTTAGTTTTAATGGTGTTACTAAAATTGTTAGATTGGTGTTTTGAATGTTAGTCCAATTTTTGGTAATTGTTTACAACCGGTGCCGAGTGCTAATGCGCGTCCAAAAATATTGAAAATATTAGATCTCCGGAGTCGGATTCACATTCCGGGCATCGAAACGCGTCTTTTGATACCCCTTCCCACAATTTGGACAAATATTAGCACTCGGCACCGGTCGCAAACAATTACCCTGCAAACATATCAAAAAACCTCATTAGAGCACAAAAACCAAATATAGCGAGCGTTTTACAACTTTTATATACGAGTTTTACTTATATTTTAAAAGTTTTAACAAAAAATCGCAGAAATTAATCTAATATTGTTTGCAAAATAAAAAACAAGCAGCTATCCGTCAACAAAATTGCAACTGAGAAAAACGGAGCTACGCTCGAAGTCCATGATAGGCAGAATTGTAAGTTTCGAAGTTGAACTGAACGGAAACGGAACGCATGATACCAAAGTTGCCAAGCGGAGAAAATTTCGATCCAAGTCGAAATGCATGATAGGGGTGAATGTCTTCAAGGTTTGAAACGCGTTTTTCTCAAAACATAAAAAAAGCACATTCGTGGCTTTGGCACTGGACCGACGATTTGTATTTTAACTTTTTCCCAGTCATAAATAATATGTTGTAGTTAAATGTGCATCTATATATGTATGTATATATTTTTAGGAATGATCGAGACTACCAAGCGACACAGCGCTGAAAATTTGAAGGAAGAGATATTAAAATGCCTTAACGACTATGGGATCAACATACACCAAATTTACTCCAACACAACTGATAACGGCGCAAATGTTTTAAAAATGTCTAAATTGTTGCAGGAAATGCAACAAGATAATGTTTCAAATGAAGATGTCGAAAGAGATGATGCTGAGACAGATAATATACATTCACAAATCGCTTCTGTGTTCTCTGTTGTGCGCTGCGCTGCTCACACTATTCAATTAGCCGCCTATGATGTCTTAAAAACTATCGAAAAACATTACGGACGTCTGTAAGATCGGGTAATAGCGAGATAAGTTTACCTAGTATTGACAACACAACTAGATGGAACTCAACGTATGATATGATTACTTCACTCCTGAATATAAGAGAGAACGTAGACAATCTGGATGATGCCTCACATATCTACGTCAACTGGTCCTTTGTAGAAAGCTTTCTAGCTGCTTTCCGACCAATATCGAAATGTACCGTAAAGCTCCAACAAGAACAATGCATCATAGGAGACTTTTTTAGAGATTGGCTGACTTGCGAATTAGAGCTTGATAGTTTGGCGTCTTCCAATATGTTAGCAGAAGCTCTGCTAGCTACCATGAAAAAGAGAAAGGAGACACTGATGCAACATAATGCGTTTATTGCTGGGCTATTTTTGGATCCACCTTTCAACTTTAAGGACACGCCGCTTCTTAGCCATGGTCAAAAGCAAGCTGCAATGGTAAACCACTAACTATTTTATAGACGATGGTATTTTATGTCATTAATATGTTTTCAACCTATGTTTATTTTCATTTACAGGATCATTTACTTAGGACTAGGGACATGATTGTTAAAATTAGGAAAGCGGCAAATACATTACACGAACATTTCCGCGAACATTCCGCCATCTTGTTCGCAGCTTTGGCCATCCACCATACGAACTTTTGGCCGAACATTATTTCTCTTTCAGACAGCGATGAATACGGACAACAATTGTGCTGCAGCAATATTGCTCGCTGTGGCAATTAAGCGTAAAAAAAAGAAAGAAAATCGCAAAAACGAATTTGGTGCAAAGAATGGAATGTATACTTTGTGGCATCAGGATCTACTTCTTTTAATTTTTCGATTAAAGTCGCATAATCATTATTCTTTTTAATTCTATTACAATAATCTTTGATTTTTATGTACTTGCCACAATGATGGCAAAGATTTATACATTTCAATAAATTCACTCAGAAATTTTTTATTGTCCATTTTACTTTTCCGAGCACGTCTGTTCCGTTCAGAAATTACTACGATTATGAGCTATTTCGCCACACACACACGAACAGTTCGCGCAAATGTTCGCCAAAATATAAAATATTTTGATTTTTGGCGAACATTTGCGCGAATTGGCAAACACCACCATACACGAGAGAAAAGTTCGCACAAACATGACATAACGGGAATGTCCGCGGAAATGTTCGTGTAATGTATTTGCCGCTTAAGCCGCTAGATCACCATTCTGTTCCTGCAGTTATTCCTAAAGAATCGCTTCTAGATGAGCTCCCCTCTACTTCTACAGGCGCATATAACTTGCTGACTCTTCATGTCAATTCAATGAGAAATACGCAAACAACAAATCCACAAAGGGAAGAAATTGAATTCTGTTGAGAGAGGGTTTAGTGCACTTTCAACAATATTAACCAAACTCAGGACAAAACTTTCAAAAAAATCTTTAGCAAATTCATTAATTACAAAGTTAAATTTTGAACTCCTTAACTTTTCAACAATAGATTTGGATGATAGTAACTAAACAAGTTATTTTTCCTTGTATTTTGTTATGTATATGTGCATATGTATATTAATAAAGAAGTCTTTGGCTGAATTTATTTCAAATTAATACTATCAATTTTTTACCTTTTTATATCAGTTATAGTAGTACATAGTATAAATAGTTATTTCTACTATTGACTAAGCATTTTCCGACAAAAATTAATAATGTACTCCTAACTATGGTGTGCCAATAACGAACCATAAATGAAAAAATGTACCACTTAGATACAAATATTTAAAAATTGCCTGCATCTGTCATCCCTTACCCTTGTTAATGTTTTGGTTACTTATTTGTGTGTGTGAGATAACGAGTTTAGTTAGCAGAACAATAGCAAGAGAAATGCCACTAATTTGCCTGCATGCACACAGGTTCACATAGTAATTACATGTGTACATACATATGTAGAATTTTTGCCTGTTGAAATAAACATGCGTTTCGATCATTTTACGTAGCGGTATTTAGTGCAATATATTTGCGCAAAGTTGCGTTCCTTAACATCGTCTCAAAAAATCTTAAAATAATGCAGAACACATTTGGAATTGGCCCAAAATAGTCCCAAAATGGTCGGAAAGAAAACCCGAAAAAGTCTCATAAATATTCCAAATATCCCCAAAAACAAACCCGAAATAATTCCAAAATAAATCCCGAAAAACTGCCAAAATTATCCCGAAAATTTTCTAAAAATATTCTCCAAAAAGTCCCGAAAGGATCCCGAAACCAATCCCGAAGTAATCTCGAACGTATCCCTATACATCCTTGAATAAGTCCCACGCGCTCGGTATACCTAATAAACCACTCAAGATATGTACATACATGCATATGCATTCAATCGAAGTACATATGTACATTTACTACTCCAACATTCTGCACACAACAATCCTGTTCAGTTGAGAACATGAACAACAAAACGATTATTCAGGCACATGTACATATCCATGTGCATACATCTGGTATATACATTGATGGCAAGCAACATGTACATACAGCGTGTATATGCAGTAGAGCGTCTCGCCTTACAGGCAAAAAAAAAAAAAAGTCGGCCGTACTCCCCCTCATATGAAGTGTTTTTGAAAAACATTTAAAAAAAAATTTTTTTTTTTTTTTATGGCAACCCTAGACATCGCCCAACTACATTTTTATTCATATCTTTGGCGTTTGTTGTCGGATTTTAAAGTGTGACACATCAATTTTTTTGTCTCAAAGAGGAGGTTTTTCTCAAGAAAGTTCATTGAGCTCATGCGTTTCGTTGTGGTACTTACCCACCATATCTCATTTTCTACCACCCTAATGTAACAACCTAATGTCAGTTAATTGAAGAATCATAAATCTTTTGCGAAGAAAGTATTTCGATTCAAGCAGTGGAACTCGAAATAAATCAAATTTTGTTTGCTGGGTTGAGCGCTTACGGCCCACAGTGCCGCGACTCCATATAAAAGATCAACTATTGAGATCCTTGCTTGGAAGTCAGAAAGGTCCTGGAGTATGGGCGGGAAATATCGGAACTTGCATTCAAAACTGTATGCTTTATTCTGTAAGTTTATACAACGTCTGTTTTTAACTCTCTTTGACTTGTTTCGTATAAGACCATTAAAATTACACTGTTATATATTTTTTTTTTCCTATCGAAATGATATAGAAATGATCCATCCCACTTCTATTGGATTTTTCAACTATAACAGTGCTATCAATATATTTTCAACATGGCTTGTTTTGTTAGGTTAAAAAAAATTTCCAACGCATTCCAATGGGTGAGATGCCAGATAATATTGAGGACTTCAATACTCGGGGCGACCAATTATATTTATATCGTATGGTCCGGGCAAGAGAGTGTGACGAGAGTTTAGCAAGCGATAAGCCTGGTGCTATGAGTACAGCCCGTTGGCTGACAACAGCGTCTCGAATTCTTCGCTATTATATAACGTGCGAGCAACCCTCAATAACACTAAAAACACTTGCTGACTTTATTGTAAAAGTTTACGCTCCTTTCTGGTTTCTGGTTAAAAACCAACCACTTGCAATTCATGGATGTCGTCACGTTTTCAAATACATCACATTCGCCAATTGCCACAAGACATTCAAAATATTGTCCGTCCAGTCATAAAAAATAACTCGTACTTTCTGCACCCAGAAAATATTTTGATATCGCTCAACCCAGCAAACAAAATTTGTTTTATTTCGAGTTCTACTGCTTGAATCGAAATACTTTCTTCGCAAAAGATTTATGATTTTTTACGGTCTTCAATTAACTGACATTAGGTTGTTACATTAGGGTGGTAGAAACTGAGATATGGTGGGTAAGTACCACAACGAAACGCATGAGCTCAATTAACTTTCTTGAGAAAAAACCTCCTCTTTGAGACAAAAAAATTGGTGTGTCACACTTTAAAATCCGACAACAAACGCCAAAGATATGAATAAAAATGTAGTTGGGCGATGTCTAGGGTTGCCAGAAAAAAAAAAAATTTTTTTTTAAATGTTTTTCAAAAACACTTCATATGAGGGGGAGTACGGCCGACTTTTTTTTGGTGATACGCTCTAATATGCAGTGATGGCAAGCAACATGTATATACATCTGGTATATGTGAACATTCGAGCATGTGTTCGGGTATACGAGCGATGGGGATTTTTTTATGCGTTCGTATTGGCGAACAGGAATGTTAATTTGCTTTTTTAATGTTCAGCTTCGCGTGTAAGAAACTATAAGTATATACTTGAATAATTATAAACGAATAATTCCGAACCCTGCTGAAAATGTTAAAATTTTGAGTTGTTACACTTTAACGTAACAGGTGCGATATGTAAATCCCAGTGGGGCGAAGAATAATGTAAATTGTGAAATTAATGACTAAACCAAACAATTATTCATTTCATAATATGAATGTACAATGTACATAAGGAAAAATATTACGTACATACATGCACATATTATTTGCTGCGCAAACAAGCTATCGCCTTGCACGATATTGGCACGCCACTTGCGACGACTTAATCAATCACCGAAGAAAGAGCGTAACCTATCTGTGTGAATTAAGCATGATCATTTGGTCTATGAAACGCCGATAGGTGCTCGGGTGGTGTTTGCCCCTTCGAAGTTGGCTCCCTATTGCTTCTATTTTATATGCAAAAACGACAAGTATCGATATAGATACATATTGGAAATATTATATATAAGATTCAGTTAAAATCATCCTTTTTTGAAATCCTGCAAACACAAAAAAGTTGTAACTCTTCAAAATCTTTAGACACGCATATCTCAAAAAACAATTTTTAAAGTGACTCCTTTGCACGCAACTCCTCAAATGAGAACAATGGGATTCCTTTCTAATTTTGATCTTTTTCTTATGCATGGTTGCAATAGCTTAAAAAACTAAATATAAATATATTAATCACATAATTACTATAATGTATTACCTTATCTACTATTCTAACTAAACAAGTAAACAAAAATTAAATTTGGTAGTGTTCACGCATCACTACTGCTCAATGTGTGACTTCGACTATAACGCCGGGTAGCTACTGTTGCCATAGGATCACTTTCGCTAACATCTGGCCACTTCAATATATCGCGGAACCTAAGTTTAAGCTCTGTTGTTGTTGGACGTGCAGTTGGTTGCTTCGACAACATCAACCTAAGTAGATCATGTTCTTTGGGGAAATTATGTAAGAACTCTACCGGATAGTCACCGTCCCTCAAATTACGAAGCGTTTTAATTCGTTCCATTTCTGTGCCAAAAAATACAAGCAATTCAAAAAATATTAAACCCAACGAGTAAATGTCAACTTTAAAATCATAGTGTTGACCTCGCAGCTGTTCTGGGGACATGTACAGATGTGTGCCAACCTGCTGTGTATGCCGTGGGCATGAAGGCAATCCGGAATCATCGCCACACTTTGTTACCATATTCGGTATATCAGACATATCGGTAACAAGGCCAAAGTCACCTATTTTTATTTGGCCATCCTGAGAAAAAAATATATTGCTTGGTTTGAGATCTCGATGTATGAGACCTTTTAAATGAACATAATCGACTGCATCGACGATTTGATAAAAAATGGTAGGGATTTCGCTTTGACGCGCATCACACCGATTTTCGCGCAGCCAATGACGCAAACTCTCTTTTCTGCATAACTGCATTTGTATATATAAGTAGACCTTGTTTTGCTGTAGGTTCGGTGTGGTTTGAATCAATGCAGTAATTGGCATTAAAGCTTTGGAACTTTCGCTTTTATCAATATTAATGGCAACTTCCTCACGGTTAAAATTGAAATTTTCTATGTGATTACTGTCTTTTAACGAACGGTGAAAGTCTTTAGAAGTCCATATCTCACCATTTACGTGAACATCGCAGTCATTATATTCTTTACTTTCATCGACGCGAGTTGATCGTACGAATTCAATTTGAAACGAATCTGATAACTGCGAGTAATCGATATATTCTCTCTGATTTTCTAAACTCATATCAATTGAATTGGAATGAACATCAATGGAAATCGAATTCGTATGTAGTCTCCTTTCTGCTGATTGTTGTTTTTTTGTACTTCTTCGATATCTATTACCAATATCAAATTTACTTTCATCGAGACCGTTCGAAACTAGAGATTGTGAATCCGAACGAAAAATTATACAAGGATCGTCATCCTCGCTAATGCAATTATTATTATCCTTGTCATCGCCACAATCGCTATCGCTTAAACTAGACACCCAAGATAGTAATTGTTCTTTATGCCCAACCTGCAATTGACGTTTCGGGGCAAGCGAAGGAATATTCTGAAGCGAAGCCGGGGTTGTACTATCTGTCGTTTCAATTTGTATGGACATTGACATTTCATGTGCCAGCCACTTGCTATCTTCCTCCTCCTGCCAACCTGGCGGTGGTGTTTCAACCCATGCCTATAAATCGAAAATTATTATGCTTAAGCAGGTTATTTATTTATTAATAAATATTAAGGCGCCTCACGCTCCATACAACAAAAAATGGACACCCTGTTTCCATCGGAATTATAAACTTTAATGTATTCTAAGACCTTGGTAAAAATATTAAGATTTACCGGAGCTAAACCGCGTTAAAAAACGCTAAATATATCGTTTTTTTTATGTGTAAAAGGAGTATGAAAAAATATTTTTTAATAAAAAGCATTTGAGATGATGAATTAGCTGGAGTACAAAAGGTAAGCATAAAAAAGTTTGAAAATAATATCAACGTAATCCAGGTTTGTGGAAAACTTTAAAAACTCAGCCAATTATTGACGGATTTGGACGATTACGATATCATTTGAAAGGTATTTTCTAGACGTTGCCATTTCTGTAAAATTTAACCCTCTTTGGTCCAATTTCTAAAATTGCGAATATTAGCACACAGTTATACAATAAAAGTATTTATAAAATGTTTAAACTTTTTTATGCTTACCTTTTGCACTCTATCATCTCAGATGCTTTTTATTAAAAAATATTTTTTCATACTCCTTTTATACATAAAAAAAAACGATATTTTTAGCGTTTTTTTAACACGGTTTAGCTCCGGTAAATCTTAATATTTTTTCGAAATAGTTCGGGGCAGTCGTTAGAAAAGAGTTAATTTTGAAATTCAGGTGGAAACAGTGCAACCTTTTTTTTGGCGAGGCACCTTAATAAACACACCATTTTTAAATGACTAACCTGAAAATAACGCACGATATTCTGGTGTTCACAGTTAGCTAAAGTCTTCACCTCTCTCATAACGCGATCGCGTGAATCCTTCTTGTTAGGCAATGCTATACGCTTTACGGCATATTTGCAATCGTCCAATTTATTTTTCGCTTCGAAGACAACTCCAAAACCTCCACGACCCAAACATCGCACCAAATCAAAGTCACTTTGAAAACGAGAATTAAAATGTTCACCAGAGCAGGACGTAGACTCCGAAAGTGAACGATTAGCATGAACACATCTATTTCCTTTTAAAGCAATGGTTGCTGGCCCAAGTAGCGCAACTGTTGACTGTTCAGTTGCCTCATATGCAGTTGGCACCGGTACATGTCGTTCAATGACGAGCACCTCTTGCCGCTGACGCTGTCCAAGGAATATATTTACTAACACCGCTGTTGTTAAAGCAATTACAACAACTTCTTTCCACCAAAACCACAATGATAGTATGACCACCTTAGCAGGTGCATCGATATCATCAAGGCTGAAGTCCAATTCATCGATAGCTGACCGATTTGTGCGATTCACAACTTGAATAATACCATCACTATTATGTTCTACATTTTCCTCCTCCTCGGTTCCACAATGCGTATTTTCTTGTTTTTTTAAATCTTCATACGAATATAAATAGTAACCCCTTCCGTTCGCATATTCGGAGGCGTTAAGTACCGATTGGGCAGAAACCGCAAATTTATCCTCATTATAAGGTACTAACTCTTTACCGTGAATATCAGCTTCATTGTCTGGAAGTATGCTAGCCGTATACATAGGTTCTTGTCCATCTCCATTCGTTATAGGCTTATCATTTTTTTTTAAAGCTAAAGAATTGATATTTGCTGGTATGGGACGCCATGGTATTATTGGCAGCACAGAATCTGTCGTTAAGTGAGAATATAAGTCGGACTGATCGTTGATTTCGCTCCGTAAGGTGGAAGATTCCTACAATATTCAAATCATAATTTTCGATTTTTGGCGACCTTTTTTAGGTTATTAAGTTTTTTATTTTGCCTGGTTGAGGTCCGATGTTTTTCCGCATGAAATTAAAAACCAATATATGTATTTCGATTATAGACGATAACCGTACTAACTACAAAACAAACCACCCAGTGCACAAAGCAATTGACCTGAAACTATTTTTTTTAAATATAAACTTGATGCAAAATAAATCGACCTGTATTTTTTTATTTTTTAATCATGTTCGAAATTCGCAAGTGATAGTTTTCCAAACTTTCGAAGTTAGGAAAAATACGAAAATTTGGAGATATTTTAAAACATTGTAGTTTCTCAACGGACTCTTATAATATATATATAATCCTTTATACTGTTAAGGTAGAAAAAAATGTTATTTTGCTTAATTTTTTTAGAATAATTAACTAAAAAAAAAAAATTTTAATATCTAATAAAAATGTTTCTTTAATTTTCTTTATACTAATACTAAATGAGCTCTACAGTTTGAAGAATATATCCTAAAAATTGTGGAGTGGTGAATTGAGTAGTTTCTGTCCCACAGCTAATGGTTTATAGCCGTCTCAACTCTCAGCTCATATAAATCGTACCCATACCAAGTGCATTCACATTTTTTGTCTTTTGTGAAATATTTTTTAATATATTAATATTAATCATCCCATGTTTTGATTTTTAACTATGCTTCAAAAAAATTAATAATACATGGAACTTATAAATGTAACTAGTTTAGAGCTTTTATTTACATATTTATATTACACATTTTTCTGACATCGCCAACTGGACTTACACAAACAAAAATAAAAAGTCCGTAAATTAAAAATAGTTCATGAAATTATATAGTAGTTGAATTTGTAAATTTCTTTTGATGTTCATTTCCGCAAGTTAACTATTTTAAATTTTTCACAGCTGGAGTATCTTTATACTCTTAATTGATAGTTGTGTTCTGCTGCAATAAATAATAAAATTATTTGTTTATTTAAGCTCAGTTGGCGATGTCAGAAAAATGTGAAATATAAATACGTAAATAAAAGTTCGAAACCAGTGGTCGGGGGTTTTTTTTTGAGTATGTGCTGGTAAATGAGATAGTAACTTTACTACAGTGGTGCTAAGAATAGAATTTTCGTGCCAGTTGCTTAACCGAGAGCAAGGAAGTAACAACGCTATCGCTTTGATGCAAAATTTTAATGATAATATTTATGCGCGTCTTAGAATGAAGGCCAAACATTTTTTTATGATTTCGGATGCCTTTGGAAAAATGCAATGCCCCTTATGTTATGCCTCTATTGTGAACCAGGAGAATAACATTAAGAGGCATTATAATATTTTCCATAAAGATTTTGACATTTATGAGGGTGGGGAAAGAGATAATCTTTTTGAGGGGGAAAAAAATATGCTTTTGTAAAACTATAAGCAGTGGCTGATAGATATACTTTTTCAATGAAAACATCTAGTGGGCTGTCATTGTTTTCTAAAATTTCCCCAACAGTTTTCTTTTATAAAAAATTGCCTAAAATTGTTTTCCTTTGCTTAGTTATGTAACTCTGATAACCAATTTTTTCTTCAACATTATGTTTTTTTAGGTATTACCTTCTTTTAAATTCCCTCTTAGCCTTTGTTTTCTTTTCTATTTATTTTAGCGAAAGTATCTGAAATCGTAAAAGAATTAGTGCAATTTTAAACAATTTTTCATATTCCGGATTTTCTCACTCGCTTGGTTCACAGTGTAAAAATTATTTAGAACTGCTCTTTCATTCATTTTAAATCGCGAATAATTCACTATTACATGAAACAATCTACAAAGCGACAGTACGTACCACTGTGACGCAAGTGCTTTTTCGCTCTCATCAGAAGAGTGTAAGAATATACGGTGTATCCCTAAAGTGAGTATGCACCCCTTTTTCGCAGCTCTCACCATTTTTGGCTTCAACAAATTTATTTTAACTAATTTTTTTTAAGAAAGTTTTTCATAATCTAACACATAAACTTTAAACTACATATATTTTAAAAATATGTGCAAAAATTACAAAATTTCTACGAATTTTCATGGAAATTTTCAACTTTGCAGATTTGTAGGCCATTCAATTTCAGTATAATAAGGTGTACGTCTCAAGTCCGTGAGAACTTCCCCTGAGTTTTTGGAATTTTTTTTCCTCGAGACTTTAGGATTTTCCTCCATATACATTTATGAACGTCATTTTTTTATATGGAAAAAGACAATGAAGCTCTTCAGAAAAAAAATTCTTAAATATCAGGAGAAGTTCTCACGGACTTAAGACTTACATCTTATTATACTGAAAATTCTGAGAAAAAAGTTGAAAATTTCCATGAAAATTCGTCGAAATTTTGCAAATTTTTAATATTTTTAAAATATAATTTAAAGTTTATGTGTTAGATTATGAAAAACTGTCTTAAAAAAAATTAGTTAAAATAAATTTGTTGAAGCCAAAAATGGTGAGAGCTGCGAAAAAGGACTGCATACTCACATTAGGGAGACACTGTATGTGTAGAGCGTAATACCCGCGCGGGCTAGGTTTGCCGACTTCTGTTCTAAACTAAGTTACATTTATAAGTTTGAAGCTTAGTTAAAAATCAAAATATGTGCTTAATTAAAACTTTTATTTTTTACAGTTTCCAGGATGATTAATATTAATATATTAAAAAATATTTCACAAAGGTCACACAAAATGTGAATGCACTTGGTATGGGGACGATTTATATGAGCTGAGAGTTGAAGCGGGTATGAACAATTATCTATGGGACAGAAACTACTGAATTCACCACGCTAAAATATTTACGATATATTCAAATTGTAGAGCTCATTTAGTATTATTATAAAGAGAATTAAAGAATGCTTTTTTTTATAGATATTAACATTTGTTTATAAATTTTTTTTTATTAAGTTAATTATTCTAAAAAAATTAAGCAAAATAAAATTTTTTTCTACCTTAAGAGTATAAAGGATTACACTGGACCACGAATTTCAACTTTTTCTCTTTACCAGAAACGCCGTTATGAAATTGGTATGCAAAGCCACCTCCTGATTTCGAAAATCGAGTTCATTTTTGATTCTATGGTACCGTTTTCGAGATATTTTCAATTTACCGTTATTCGAAAAAACCAAAAAGACGGCTCACTTTAATTACGTATATCTCACGAACGGATCAAGCAATTGCAAAAAGGTTTACAGAATCAAAATCACAATAAAATTTGGTGTAAATGCATCATACATTGTTTTTTTGCTCAACCAGATAGTTGTCGAGATATTCATTTCAGATTTTTGTTTTTTTTTTTATGAAAAAATATGAAAAAAATTACACTTTGCGAGGGCAGCATTCCAAAACCGCAACTTTTTTCCCAGATATTTTTTCTTTACGTAAAGCTCTGTTTAATTAGAAAACAGATAAACTATCATCGAAGAAAATCGATGCAAAACTACGTAAGTTATAAACCCATTTTTGCATAATTATTGATTAAGTCGTTCACTATCTGCTCGTAGTTAGGGCTTTTGTGTCTACCGAGAAAAGAAGCAACAGAAAAGAAATCATTCATAGCTTTAGGCTCGACCCCACACTCAGCCTTTATCTCGGATTTTACCCGAAGATGTCTGAAATTTTTTCATAATACTTTTGCTGGGAGCTTGGCGCTAAGTTTGGCCTGGAAGTACAGTCTTTTAGCTCTGCGCGTGGCTTCAGTAGCTCTGTTTCGCATACGTTTATATATAGACCAAATATGTAATAAATATTTTTAACAATTATTGTCAATGTAAATTATATGGTTTGTGCTCTTTATGGTTTGTTTTGTAGTTAACCTTGAGGACGGTTATCACGTATAACCAAAATATATTGGTCATAAATAAAAACACCTGGTTTTTAATTTTAAGCGGAAAAACATCGGGCCTCAAGTCGGCAAAATAAAAAGCTTAGTATTCAAAATATAAATATAGAAAAGAAAAAGAAAATGAATTTTAATAAATTCTTACTTGTATATATAACTGCTTATCGTACATGCCAAGATAAATTGACGGACTCATCGAATGCAAAGGTGCATAGAATATATTATCTTCCTGGTCCCACATCCACTGAGCTGAACTAAACATGTCAATCGTTTCCAATTCATCATCTGGCCCCATTTTCCAACCACTTACAATGGGATAATCGAACTAAAATTGTTAAAATAGTATTTTAAATATTTCTATCATGAGTATATCTTAATAAAGCAATATTATAAATGCATAAGTTTGTAAGTGTGTGTGTTTCCAAGTCTTAAACGTCTGAACTACTAAACCGATCTCTACGAAATTTTGTGCATTTCGTAGGCTTAGAGTGTTTTTATTAAAATTAAACTTTGCTTTTGGAAAATGTTCTAAGTCTAAGTGGGTGTTAAATTTTATGATCGTCAGAAACCAAAGTTTTTTACGTTTACGGAACTTAATCCCTTATAACATATTATTTCAAATTTTTGGAGTAACGTTTTCAGTTTTTGTCATTATATTTGCTCCTTCTTCTTTAAATGGCCATCTAACTGCCTCAACGATTTTGACCATCCAACATAGCTAGCCAGACATTTCTTCGTTGCGCCAATTGGAGACCCCGCGAGATCGCAGATCGGTCTCCACTTGGTCCTTCCATCGGAGTGGTGGTCTTCCTTTTCCTCAGCTTTCACCGGCGGGTGCCGATAAGTATACCTTCTGGGCTGGAGCGTCTTCGTTCATTCGCACGACTTGGCCTAGCCAGCGAAGCCGCTGTGTTTCAATCCGCTGAACTATGTCGACGTCTGCGTAAAGCTCATACCACTCATCATTGAATCTTCTTCGGCACTCGCCCACAAATCTTTCGCAGAACTTTTCATTTGAATAATACCAGTGCCGCCTCATCATATGTTTTTAGCGTCGACGCTTCTGCACCATAGAGCAAGAAGGGAGCGACGAGCGAATCCCGAAAACTTTGTCAAAATGTAAACCTTATAGGCATAAGTGTACATAAAATTAGATATACGATAAAGAATGTTACATGCAACTGAATATCTTCGAAGATTTTGAGCATTTTACAGCAAGTACATTGATTAATTGCCTATTATCGATTGCTAAATTTTATAAGCTTTTTCTCCAAGTAAAAAGCAAACAAAGAAGAAAATATCATGAATTCTGTTGGCTCGTTGTAGTGCGTATTCATACCCATCAATAGTGTTTTACTTTTACATAGAAATATTTCACTTCCTTTGTAAATATTACTACAGTTGTTAACAATTTTTGCTATCTTAACAATTCTCCAGAATTATTATGAGAAATACAATTTACGAGATTTTTACATTCTAATAGGTTCAAATATTCTCTTCAATTCGTTCCCAACAATTGTTAAAAGCATTGTTTAGTGGTTTTTATGATCGGATAAGGAATCGTGGAGATTCAGTAGGTTAATTCGCACCCCAAAAGCGAATTAATGTCAGTGACATTAAGACGCATGCCAAAAGCGAACTAAGGTCAATATTTTTAGCGAACTAACGTAATTGACATTAATTCGCATTAAGAAAGCGAACACATTTTTTTATATTCCAAATTTTCATTTTTCATTATCACCTTCGACTTATGATCATTATATCATGAATCTGGGATTTAAAAAATGAATCTGGGATTGACTTAGGTCAGATCCCCAATTCGGGGTGTGATCCATGGTATTTATGTGCAGAACTCCTTTCGGCATTGGCGGCCTTCGGCCGCGCTTCAAAAAATAACCCTGGGCTACGCCATTCCAACTCCGGGTGGTTGCCATAGCCGTGGCTACCGCCACGGTGATGTCCTTCCGCGTGACACTCTTTTCTCACAGGGCAATGTTATTACAACAACCACATGAAAATGACAGAAAATTCTGAACTTTAACTGCAAATATCTCGGAAACTGCTAAAAATATTGGTTCAGCGGAGTTATATTCATGCTCCTGGGACCAAAGCGCGTCTCCTGATACATATCTCAACATTTTTGGTTGTGTATTAGCGCTCGGTACCCCACGTAAACGATTACCCACGTCTAGATTTAGAATCTGAAATGAGATTTCTTTCAACCGTTCAAAAGTTATTTGCAGTTGAAGTTAAAAATTTTCTGTCATTTTCATGTAGTTGTTGTAATGGCACATTAGGCTGAGCCAAAAAAGTGAAAAAGTGGGAAACGTGGCACTCGGAAGGGCATCACCGTGGCGGTAGCCAGGGCTATGGCACACACCCGGAGTTGGAATGGCGTAGCCCAGGGTTATTTTTTGAAGCGCGGCCGCCAATGCGGAAGGAGTTCTGCACATAAATACCATGGATCACGCCCCGAATTGGGGATCTGACCTAAGTCAAATTTTCGCCTGCGGCGCTACTTCGTCGAATCTCAAACTCAAATGCCTCAATGACATTAATTCGCATGTCCAAAGCGAACTAAAGTCAAAATACTATACGAATTAACGGCACTGACTTTAATTCGTTTTTGGTCATGCGTCTTAATGCCACTGACATTAATTCGCTTTTTGGGAGCGAATTAACGTCACTGACGTTAATTCCACTGACGTTAGTTCGCGCCACCGATTTCTTACTACTTTTTTTGGTACTACTTTATAAATTTCATCTCGTTAACAGATGTCTACCTAAGAATAGACTCGACCCTGGGAAGCGGCGGAAGGCGGTCTTTTCCGTATTATCTTGCCCATCTGGAATCATCCATTCGCAACATAGGTAAAACAGGAATTGTGGCATCATGTTACAAAAATACAAACTCATTGAATGGGACGAAAATACAACGTCACACAAGTACTCGTATTCAGTTGAGGCACTTGATCGCAACTTGCAAGACATTCGCGATTCTCAAATGTTCATGGGCGGAGTTGTTGTCTTGCTTGCAAGAGAATCCCGACAGACGTTTCCTGCTCACAAGAGGAACACTCCGGGCACGAAATCAGTGCGTGCTTAAAAACGTCGCCATTATGGTGAAATGTATACATTAATGCGTCTTCCAATGAATCTGCGATCTTTGCTCGGAACCTCCTTGAAAACGGCGAATGTCGTAAGACAACAGATCATTTAGCAATTGGGAAACCAGACTTTCTGACACAAATTAAATATAATTTTAAACTGCATACATTCAGAGAAAAAACCGTTCTAAAATACAGCACCATCGATCTTAATTTCAGATTTCAAGAATTACGGTATATAGTAAAGAAGATGTGAAAAACGACATTGATATGGTGCCATGTATGTATATATAAATACATATGTATGTACATATATATTTATAATTTGTTGTGGATGCAAAAATTTACCTCGCTACGAATTTTTCCGCAGATTGGTATTAAAATGATTGTGTCATAGCAGAAACAATCAAACAACAAAACAAAAAGCGGCAACTCTATTGCATTGATTTCGGCATCCTTCGTGCTCATACATTCATTTTCGTTCTGTCTTTCGCCGGCAAAGATCATCTTTGTTCGCTGCGCGTATGTGTAAAAATAAAAATTAACTTATAATAAAATAAATATGGAGTATGAGGACCTGCTGCAGATTTTATTGGCGAGAAATCTGCATACTCCAAAAAAATCTGAGAAAATATGTATGTACAATATAGTTTATATTACAAAAATAAGGTGTGGGAATACTTACGTTCAACACTGTACGTACAGTGCCAAACAAACATATTGGCACACCTTTTTTTGATATTTTCACTAATTTCTTTTGCAGTAAGATTATTTTAAATAACTTTGGCAAAAACTATGTACTAAGATTCAATGCAAAAACTAAAAATTTTGTTTAAAACATGTTTGCAATTCTGATAACCTTAAGCACTTTTTTCCATATAAAAAAAAATTACGTTAAAAAATTTGTATGGGAGAGTATTCAAGAAAAAAAAGTTGCCAAATATCAGTAAAAAATTTTACAGGCTTGAGACTAACACTTTGCACTAAAATTTAATGGGCTACAAAACTGCATTCTCGAAATTATTCTGAAAATTCTGAGAAAAATGTTGAAAATGTTCCTGAAAATTTGGCGAATTTTCCGGAACTTTGCAAACATGTTTTAAACAAAATTTATAGTTTTGCATTGAATCTTAGTACATCGTTTTGGACAAATTTATTTAAAATAATCTTACTGCAAAAGAAATTAGTGAAAATTGCAAAAATTACGCCAAAATGTGCCGAATATAAGCGCAAAACGGTCTTGATATGAACCGTAATGGTTCTCAACTCAAGCCCGCAATGTTCTCTAAATGATGCCGAACCGTTCTGGGAATCGGAACGGTTCCCAACTGAAGCACGAAATGTTCTTAAAATGACACCAATCGTTCTTGAAATGGTTCTCAACAAAAATTCCAAATATTCTTTAATTTGTTTCAAATATGAGTTCTAAAAACAAGACCATCGTTCACGAGTTAAGTCAAAACGTACTTAACAGGCTTTCGTGTCCGAATGTTCTCAATTTTGGACTTGTTTCGTTCGTTTCAGAACGATTTTTTCTCTAAGTGTAGAAAAGAAGCTAAATGCAAATCAAACGTCTAAGTTTCTTAATTAAAAGGTTCTTTTTATAAAAAGTGTATAAGGCTCTTGCGATGCTAACATTGGCAAAAAGCCGGCACCAAATTGGTACGAAGAAGACCGACCGAAACCAGAGAAAGAGTTAGAAACTCACAGAAAAAGTCGGCTAAAATTAAAGTTTGAGGAATCAGAAAGACCAAAAACGCATGACAACAAGGTTGCGAAAATATCAGAAAGCATGCTGGTGTGCACTAGCGGTAGTTAAAACTATTTAATATAAAAACACAGATTATAATGTAGGGGAAAGTGCGACAAATATTCAAGTAGGAACAGATGAAAATTCAGCTGCGAGTGAACAAAATGTGGTGAATATGAGAACATATGAGCCGTTTATTTTGAACGTGGTTCAAGACCATCTTTAAAAAAAATTTAGTTAATGAAAACAATAATCATAATCCTATATAATCTTTGCTTTTATAAAGAACTAGCAGACCCGGCAGACGTTGTTCTGCCTGACCAGTGACCTCCCTAGAAATACATTTTCAAATATTTTTCTTTAACTTTTAACATTCCATTTATTGCAGTGCTTTAGGATATACAATGTTTGTGGCTTTAAAGTCTTTGGTATAAACAAATAAATTTTTTGGATGTCCAACTCAAAAAACGGATCTTTTGAACTCAATGGGTATGACAAAAACCATTATGCGCTGCTGAGCAGATGTATAGTTAGTACTTATTTAATTATATCCAATATCTACCTATAATACTCTGGATATGTATGAACGGCAATAACAAACAAAAAAAATTAATTGCGTTGATTAAGATTTAAGAACGTTAAAATGTCACTAAAGCAAATACATTCAGGGATATAACGAATTGAAATATTACTTAGCTTGTGGTCTTGGAACTGCCCACTTTTCCAAAGAATTTACAAATGTAGCCTATGTACATATGTCGTACCCAACGAAGATTTTAACGTATTGGAAAAGTTTAAAACAGATCAACAGGTGCCACGCCAACATTTCCCAAATTGTATAATTCTTGACCAAGGGACACACATATCCAAAAATCATTAGTTTAGACCAAAAATATTCAAAGTTATAATGATTTAAATTTTATATAGCCTGGGGGCGTGGCACAACAATCTTCTGAACCAATCTGGAAATTTAGAGAAGATCGACCATAAACTTTGAACTTATTGAAGTACAAACAAAACACAAAACATGTGGGCGTGGCACCGCCCACTTTTCCAAAATTATATACATCTTGACTAAAGGATACACATATCCAAAAATCTTTAATTTAGACCCAATATGTTCAGAGTTATGAAGAATTTAAATTTTATATAGCCTGGGAGCGTGGCACCGCCTACTTTTCCAAAAATTGATATAGCCTGAATCGTACACAACAATCTTCTGAACCAATCTTGAAAGTTTAAAAGAGATCGACCATGAACTTTGGACATTATTGAAGTACAAACAAAACACAAAAAATGTGGGCGTGGCACCGCCCACTTTTCCAAAACTATATACATCTTGACTAAAGGACACACATATCCAAAAATCTTTAATTTAGACCAAATATGTTCAGAGTTATGAAGAATTTAAATTTTATATAGCCTGGGAGCGTGGCACTGGCTACTTTTCCAAAAATTGATATAGCCTGAATCGTACAAAACAATTTTCTTAACCAATCTTGAAAGTTTAAAAGAGATCGACCATAGACTTTGGACATTATTGAAGTACAAACAAAACATAAAAAATGTGGGCGTGGCACCGCCCACTTTTCCAAAATTACATAAATCTTGACCAAAGGACACACATATCCAGAAATCATTAATTTAGACCAAATATGTTCAGAGCTATGAAGAATTTAAATTTTATGTAGCCTGGGGGCGTGGCACCGCCTACTTTTCCAAAAATTGATATAGCCTAAATCGTACACAACAATTTTCTTAACCAATCTTGAAAGTTTAAAAGAGATCGACCATAAACTTTGGACATTATTGAAGTACAAACAAAACACAAAAAATGTGGGCGTGTCACCGCCCACTTTTCCAAAATTACACAAATCTTGACTACAGGACACACATATCCAGAAATCATTAATTTAGACCAAATATGTTCAGAGCTATGAAGAATTTACATTTTATATAGCCTGGGGGCGTGGCACCGCCTACTTTTCCAAAAATTGATATAGCCTAAATCGTACACAACAATTTTCTTAACCAATCTTGAAAGTTTAAAAGAGATCGACCATAAACTTTGGACATTATTGAAGTACAAACAAAACACAAAAAATGTGGGCGTGGCACCGCCCACTTTTCCAAAATTACATAAATCTTGACTAAAGGACACACATATCCAGAAATCATTAATTTAGACCAAATATGTTCAGAGCTATGAAGAATTTAAATTTTATATAGCCGGGGGGCGTGGCACCGCCTACTTTTCCAAAAATTGATATAGCCTAAATCGTACACAACAATCTTCTGAACCAATCTTGAAAGTTTAAAAGAGATCGACCATAAACTTTGGACATTATTGAAGTACAAACAAAACACAAAAAATGTGGGCGTGGCACCGCCCACTTTTCCAAAATTACATAAATTTTGACCAAAGGACATACATATCCAAAAATCATTAATTTAGACCAAATATGTTCAGAGTTATGAAGAGTTGTAGTTTTATATAGCCTGGGGGCGTGGCACCGCCCACTTTTCCAAAAATTAATATAGCCTATGCTTTAACCCATGATCCCAAGAATATACTGTGAAAATTTCATAAAAATCGGTTGAGTACTTTGGACGCCCATAAAGGACACACAGACACACAGACACACAGACACACAGACACACAGACACGCAGACACACAGACACACAGACACACATTCATTTTTATTTATAAGATTTAAGTCTACTATCATTAAAATGCCTATGATTTGGGGCACTTGAAAATTAACTAGTTGACGAAATACAAAAAAAAAATATTTTCAAACTAGTTTAAGTCCACTGAAAGAAAGAATTGTGATATGGAATGTCTTCTGGTACTAAATGCCGAAAAAAACGAGAAGATTTTTTTCTACAAAACCTCTGGAAAAAGCAGTTCATAAAAGATTAAAGAACCTGCAAATTGGCTTAAGATATGTTCGATGCGTTTTATAAAAAGTGAACCTTATAAAATGTTTTATAAAGATTCTATGGAAGATCAAAGAACTTTAACAAAATAAAACTAATACCATTATACAAAAGTGAACGTCCCATTTCAACTCCTAAGTATAAGAAAATGATGGAGTTACTGGCATATATAATACCTATGTATATATCATGAATATTTTAACATATCATTAATATTATCCTTAATAAATGAATGTTATTGAAATTTTTTAAAAAACAAATAAATACTTAGTTTTAAACATTTTTTTCCTACTTACACAAATAAAAACTATTCACTATAAAATATTTACAATTTCTATTATTTAATTTCCTTAAAATAATAATTTTAAGAACTTACCTTAAAAATATAGCTTTTTAGAGGAATACAATTATTTTGGATAGTTTGGTCGATAGTATTATGAAACTAAAGTAATTCTGCTTATTATATATATATATATGTATGGCGCGATATATACAACAGTTATATCATCAACCTCCTAGGAGATTTTTTGCGCCGAGCTTCTCTTCCAATTTGTGGTGTGCCGCTTTGAAATTTTACCCACAAATTGGCGGGACCTACGGTTTTTCGCCGACTCCGAACGGCATCTACAAAGCAGATGAATTTTTGCTGAGAAGCCTTTCATGGCAGAAATACACTCGGAGAGTTTGCCAAACCACTGCCGAGGGGCGACCCCGTTTTGAAAAAACTTTTTCAAACCACTTTTTGATGTAACCTGTACCAGGGCTCGTACCCGGACCTTCGGTGTGGTAGGCCGACAACGCTACCTCCACACCACCGTGGCCGCATTCTGCTTATTAACCCCATGTAAAATTAACTAATAATAATCCTAATCAAAGAACACCAAGTGGACTTATGTATACGTTTTCACAAACAAAAGAAGTCGTTTTATTAATTTTGAAAGTGGTTTAAGTCCATTTAAGGTTCTGAAACACAGCTTATTTTTATAGTAAAGTTTACAAATCGTATTACGTTATATTTTCTAGCATGTTTAAAGTCACAGCACCATAAAAAGAACTTAATACGAGTAACCAAAATTTTTGAAACAATTCAAACGCAAACCCTTCTCGAAACAAGAAAAAATGGACTTGAACCACTTTCAAAATAAACGCCTCATATAATGAGAAAACGGAAGGCAATCAAGTAGAGGATTGAGCTGTGTATCGAGATATGTATCTCTAAAACTGAGGGACTAATTTGCGTTCAAACAGACAGAAAGACGGACGGGTATGGCTAAATCAACTCAGCTCATCGCAGAAGATAACGCACCGGCCTGAATTTAAACAAAATAATTATATAGAGGTGGCACATGTTATGGGCACGAAATAGCTATGTAAACTACTTCCTGGCTAATTGAATGAGCAGTTGTTTAGTGTGTAGAATCAATTGGTTTCGTTTATTGGAAATCACTTTCTTTTATACTAAATTCTTACACTTATACTTACAAGTTATTTACGAACTAAAATATATACCTACATATGTATACAGTGGCTCACATTTAAAGTCGGGCAAGCATAGAATAATATTTCAACCTAAGATATTTTGGTTTTGAAAAAAGATATTCAACAAATTTTTTTTTATATCATCACACACAGCATTATTATTAAAAAATATAACAAAATACATATTCAAAGTAACGTGAAAATAAGCATATGAAAGAAAAATTAGGGTAAGGCGACTTTTTCATCTCACATTGAAAGTCGGGCATCATACTAAAAATTAAAGAATTCAAACATTTCAAGACAAATTAAATATTTTTTTGCACCCATTTTTGTTTTCGATAGTTTTCAGTCTTCTTGGCATTGATTCAACAAATTTTTGTACACACTAGGATTAATCTTGATCCGCTCTCTTGCAGTGCGTTTTTCAGTTGGTCTTTCGAAGTGCACATCCTGCCCTGCATCCTGTGTCCTAGTTCGTCCCATAAATGCTCTATTACATTGAGGTCGGGACTTTGTGCGAGCGTTTTGATAACTTTTGGGCAGTTATATAACAACCAAATTCTGACATTAAGAGCTGAATGCTTTGGGTGGCTGTTCTGGTAGAACTTAACCCTCTAGTGCCCAAAATTTATTTTTTAATGAAAAAATTGCTTTGCGTGGGGATCATGGTAAAATGATATGTTCTTTATCAAGAAAGTGAAATTTTGTACGTTGATCCGATTATATAGGGCTAAAACCTTACCCCGCCTGCAGGCGGCTTTGGGAAAGAACGCCAAAAAAAATCTGAATGAAAAGTTTAGTGTATTACGTACGTTTATTAAACAAAACTGAAAGTTTTTAACAGAAATCAATACAAAACAAACAGCAAGACTTATTTCAAATAGTTTTACAAACATTTCTACAAAAGAAAGGCATGCTTTGGGGATAAATAGGCAGTTGGTGCAAGTTATTTATCATGATCCAACCATAACAGGTCGTAGCAGCTCGACAAACATACAAACACACAAAAATTTTCAATGTATTTTGTTTTTGTAATTTGTGGGTTTGTAGTCAAAATCGTACGGAAAAATGGGTTGATTGTCAAAATTCGAGAAAAAAATAAAAATCAGCTGGCCTATCGACACGACCTGTATTATTGGATCATGTTATTTATGGTGAACATTGTGAAAGAAGTCCTTTTGCTGAGAAAAACAAAGATGCAGATTACATTTACGGCCCTCGATTTGAGTTTCGGAGGTGCAGCCAGGAAATTTGCACCTTTTTTTTTACCGGTGCGTGGTAGAAACTTTGCAAAATGTCCAACTCCGTCGTAGCGAACGTCGTCAGGAGGTAAGTAAGTTTTTCTTCCTGTAAATTTCACTTGAGGAGTTTGTAGTGGATGCCCTGGAGCTTGGTATTGAAGAACATTGCTGTTTGCAGAGTACGTATGCGATCTCTGCCCGAAAGTTCGGCAGTTGGTACTGCCTAGCATGCGTGTCAATCTGGTTAATTCTTCTGAACAAAACGTAAGCGTTTATCATGGCCATATCAAGCTGATGTATAAAAAGCCGGTTTGTGTACTTATTGCTCTTTACTGGAATCTTATATCGCCCAATTAGTCCATCCATGAGGTCAACGCCCCCCATATGACTATTATATTCACGGATTACATTGAGGCAATCGACATCAACAATTTTTTTTTCTGAGCGGACGAAACGCGACACCTTGTTTATAATATTTGTTTCATTCTGGAAGGGCTTTTCGCATTCGTAACTCGATGCTAGTCGCACTACTTTATTGTCCTTCCAAACTGATAAAGAAATGTAAACTCCTAAACTCCAGATCAATATCTGACGGAAGTTTGCAATTCGGAATTCGATTTGAACGGATAGTCCCTAACGAATGTATTCCGCGTGATTTAAGATAAACTAGAAGTGGCAGTGACGTGTAATAGTTGTCGAAATATATTACATGGTTTTTGAAATCTGGAACATTGCGGGACAATCGGACCACCACGTTTGAAAAAAAATGTATGTGATTTGACAGCTTGCTAATAGCATTTGCTTTCGCATCGCGATACAGAGTAACCCCCCTGGTGTATCAGTCAGCACAACATTGTCTCCCGCGCCGCAATATATTTCGAAATTATAACAAAATCCGAAGGAGTCACACAAAAGGAAGAGTTTTATGTGGTTTATCGGGCAGATATTGTCGAAGGAAAGTCCTCATCTTCGTTGCGCACATTTGTTCATCGACACATAAACGTTGAGTCATCGGAATGGACTGAAATCTGTTATTGAAATGATCCACGATAGGTCGTATTTTATACAAACGGTCGTAATCTGGAGCATTTTTATCAGGTATCTTATCGTTGTCATTGAAATGTAAGTTGCTTCTTATTAGATCAAATCGATTTCGATTCATCATTGAGGGATGATAATTTACTCTTTTGTCGTTGATCCATTTCTAAAGAACCAAAACTTTTAGCTCAGTTCCTTTAAAAATATCAAACTTTCAAACTTACTGAATAGTGTTATTTACTCCGAGTTATCCCAGGACCGCCTCTAGGCGGGCTATCTTCAAAGTTATATAAAATACAGGAAAAACCTTTTTTTTTTTATTTTTTGTAATTTTCGTATTTTGAACACAACCAGCAACACTAGAACAATTTTTATTATTAGCTAAATCCACTTCTGGTATTTTTATTTAATCTTTAAAATACACCACTTTTGCGTAACAATTAATTTGACCGCACTTCACTACTTTCCGACTTCAACTGACCTTGACGGCTGATTAAAAAACAAGAAGCTGGTGCAAATGCAACAGCAATAATTTTGGGACTTCCCCGAACTAGACAGAGTTTAAAAAGTAACGAAATGGTATTTGAAAAGCAAATGAGCGTGAAATAAACTTAGGCCGTCTACAGGCGGTTTGTCTTCAATTCCAAGTTTTTTAACGCTTTCTTTCAAATTTTTCTTTAAAAGAGCTAGATATATATTCTAGTTCATTATGCCATCATTAAAATGTAAATTTCCAAATAGAAACAATAATTCGTAATGAATTTTAATTGTCATTTTTTTTGGGAAAAATTGATAGTTGGAGAAAAATTACAAAGGAAAAATCAACAGCGATGGATAGGATTACATGTTTCAGAGTTTCCAGGCTCATCATCAGATCCCTTTTCGGACACTGGGATGCGAACCAGTGTCTGCACCAAAGCCGCTGTTAGAAAATTCTAACATCTAAGCTATGATGCCCTGTGACGTCACAATGTACTTATCTCCACTTCAATTAATTCCCTTTTGTTTGTTTGTTCTTGCCAACAGTGAGCACACATTGTTGTTAGACCTTCGGTCATACGAATGAATGTGTGTGCTGGACTTTTTTGTTTGTACATATTTATGTACGTAAACCCGTGCTATGGTTCTTAATATTTTGTTGTTGGTTTTTGCGGTCTTTCTTGTTTTACATATTTGTAAGTTTTTCAAGCTCGAGAACCAGAGAAACAATTATTCGTAATGAATTTTAATTGTCAGTTTTTTTGGGAAAAATTGATAATTGGAGAAAAATTACAAAGGAAAAATCATATTATATCATCAATTGATAATAACTGCACTTGTATTGCTGTAAAATATGTATTTTAGGTTTTATATACTGTCGAGAGCAAATTTAATTTGGTTGATTGTGATGGAATAGGTAGAATGTGGCGTAAGCCAAATACAGAGCTTGTAGGAAAAAACCTAAGAAAAACGGCAAAGCACGGTGGTGGGTCAGTGATGGTTTGGGGTTGTATGACAGGTTCAGGAGTTGAAAATTTACATTTTATAGATGGCATAATGGACAAGAATATATAGCTGGCTCTTTTAAAGAAACATTTGAAAGAAAGCGATAAAAAACTTGGAATTAAAGACAACTTTAAGTTCTACCAGAACAGCCACCCAAAGCATTCAGCTCTTAATGTCAGAATAAAGGCCTTATTTCACTTTCAATAGTGTAATAAGGCCTTAAAGGGCTTATTTCACAAGGCGTTATTGCACCCCGCCTTGAAGCTGTTGTAAGCGAATTGACACGATTGTTTACAGAAAATAGTATTTTCATAATAAAATATAGCTTTTGGGAAAGCACAGATAGGTAAGATGTTAATTTAAAGTATTTACGTACATACATATATCGAGCCTAACTGAAATAACTTTATATCACGAAAAATGTATTTATTTGGGCTTCGAATCAATTGATTAAAGCAATTCTCTATAAATTTTTTTCAGGTGTGAAATAACCGAATTTAACAAAGTAGTCGAGGAGTTTTTAGATGAAATTCGTCTGGAATTACCTGTTTTGTTGCGGCAGATTTTTTAGCCCGATCTCAAGCTTCTTATTACAGAAAGATAAAAAAAAAGTATAGAGGAAGGCGAAATAGTTGTTAGTTTAGATTTTGCTGAAAATTATTCATTTTACGTCCAAAACTCGATCTAGTCTCATCACTGGAACAATAATCAAGCTACTATACATCCATTCGTTGTTTACTGTCGCGAAAACAGCCGCATTAAAAACTTCAACTTTGTTGTAATTTCGGAAAAATTAACTCATGACACAAGCTCAGTGCATCTGTTTATTAAAAAGCTCATCGAATGTTTAAAAACTACATTTCCTAACTACATTATAAAAAAGATCCATTACTTTTCTGATGGCGCTGCGTCACAAAAAAAAAAAAAACAATATAAAAAACAAATATAACTTTTTAAATGGAACTTTTTTGCTCCATTTCATGGAAAATAACTTGTGATGGGATTGGCGGTACTGTGAAAAGGCAGGCGAAAAGAGCTACTTTACAGCGTGTTAATTCAAATCATATTACAACTGCAAAAGACCTTTTTAATTGGGCGCAACAATTTTTCAATAAAATTACTTTTGCTTTTTGTGCGATTGAAGAACATGATGATTATGATAAAGAATAAAAAATACGATTCGAAAACGCGGTAAACCTCAAAAAAACAAATTAATAGTGTTTTCGGAGGATTTGAATTACGTTAAAACTGTTTCAGTTCAGCAACAAAAAAAGAAAGCGAAAATAAACAAACTTACAAAATAGTTTACTTTAATTTCAGCATTTTTGATGCTACTTCTTTTTTTATTTAAATGAATTTAATGAAATGTACTACTTTCAGTCAAAGCCTAAGAGCCGTATTATTAAAAAAAAGTTACTTAATTACAACATACATAAATGTAATATAATATATTTAAATGCAGATAATTAGTAAAACATAAACATATATGTACACAACGCAATGTATCATAGAAAGGAATTAAATAACGTTGTAGTAATAAATGTATAAAAACAGCATATTCTCGATAACCAAAGCAGCTAGAACTTAAAGAAAATCATATTTTTCATCAGGAGAGAGCTGCAAACGTAATGGTATTCTCAGTTTTTTTTGTAAAATTTGTATGCGACCACTTGTTTGTTTAGGTGCAGTGTGTATCTTACCACACAAAAACTGAAATTTCTCGAAAACGCTTTAGTTGCTCAAAAATTTTTTTGCACATATTGAAGACCAATATTATGGACAATATTACAAAATTTGAATGGCGAAAATATCGCGCAGAGAAACCGAGGAATTGACATTTGTTTAAAAGAAAGTTATAAACAAATTAATAAAGTAAATTATTTTTTAAATATTTTTATGTGGATATTTTCAAAACTGTTTTCTAAAGGTACTCACCAAGTTTCATTCAAACTGTAATTAAATTGTAGCTGCAATAATAAATACAATAACAAGGTACTAAAATATTAAAGCAGCGATAAAAGTTATAAACAATTTGAATTTCGGCAAAATTTTTTTGGGCATACCCAAAGAAAATATTTCTGTTGTTTATTTTAAAATTTGCGACTTTGTGAAAAAAGAGGGGGCCACTTCGACACTACTGAAGATGATTTGAGGTACCATATTTCTTCTAAGATTAAAGATAAAACCTTAACTGTGAAAAAATTTAACTTCGCTTACCAACGGAATTGTTTTTTTTTTTGTATAACTACCTTGCATATTAAAAAAAAAACTTCATGGTTTCAGAAATTTTCAAAAAGTTTAAGCAACCTTTTGAAAATTTCATAATAAATAGTTGTTGGTATTTTTTCCTTTAGATAGCTACCCAATAAACACACAGGCGAAGATGATATCGCCACGAACTCGAGTCGAGTTCGCCGAATGTAGGTTTTCGCGAGTGTAATTTTCGGACTCGTCTCGAATTCGAGGCGAGCTCGCCGAATGTAGATTTTCTCGAAGTTACTTTCTCGGACTCGTCCCGAATTCGAGGCGAGTTCGCCGAATGTAGATTTTCCGAGGCGAGCTCGCCTTCTCTTGAAATATCATCGCCGTGATACTTCGCGGCGATAGAGCGGCGAATCCGAATTCTCAGGCGAGTCACTTATCATAGGCGAATCGAGATTTTAGCTCTTTCTCGGATCGTGGCGATTCGAGATTTGAGCTCATAGGCGAATCTAGATTATAGCTCTTTCTCGGATCGTGGGCGATTCGAGATTTTAGTTCATAGGCGAATCGAGATTATAGCTCTTTGGCGATTCGATAAAACATTGCTTTCTCGATTCGCTGGCGATTCGAGATTTTAGTTCATAGGCGAATCGAGATTCGATCTCAATGGCGATTCGAGATTTTAGCTCTTTGGCGAATCGAACTATTATGTTCTTTTAGCTATTTCCCGATTCGAGTATTTGCAATTGTCCGTATCGCTGTAAATTTTAGTTATGGCTACTCGTTAAATTATGATGTAATGCAAAAAAATCCAGTTCTTTACATCAGATATGTATTTATTATAATCAATGAAACAAGAAAGACTTACAAAGAAATAACACTTGTGTTCACTTTTCATTTATTTTATCCTCATTTATTATCTCAGCACCTGGCTTAGTGTACCTGGATTTTTTATTTAAGCGGTCTCTGCAATACTGGAAGTTTTTTTTTGAAATTTCCTCCACCAAGGATGTTGAAACTGTTTTAAAGTTTAACTGGAATGCAGCTGAAATATATATATATCAAGCATTTTATTAAAGTACGACCAGTTCAATACTAACCTCGAATAGCTGCTGTTGTTATCAGGTCCTTGGCAGCTTTTTTTGTTTGGGTTCCCACCCAACAAAAATTTTGAGCAGCGCTGTCATCAATAATTCTTCGCCATGATTTTCTAACAAAGTCCTGCGGTGCTTTGCTTGCAAAGCTTGCAAGCTCATAGACCTATAAACATTAAAAATGTTACGCATATAAAAGGTGATATAAAACTGTGGAGTGCTATAAGGGCCATGGAAATTACAGCGTAATTTCCTTATCGAAATAGACATGACGCCCTCAGACAAAAAGCGATAATGCCCACGAATTTTCTTTATTTTTCCAAAAAAAAAAAAAAAAAAACTCCCACTGAAAAGATTTGTTAAGCCATGGGCGTTATTTCCTTTAAAAAAATAAAAAACGCTCACGGACAAGATTTTGTGAAGCCAGTGAGAGCTTTGCTAGATATTGAAAATGAACTGAAAACCAGCCGTGGGATTTATTTCCATTTCCAAAAGGCCACGGCTGGTTTTACACTCACTTGCGAAGAGAATAGTTATGCGAATCAAACCGATTGCGTAAAAAATACATACCGCGTTTTGAAAAAAATCGGCGTCACGAAGCTGTTCCTCAAATTTATTGAACTGATGTTCTGATGAAAATGGTTGCTCGGGCAAACATTTCACCAAAATATTAGCCCCATTATTTGTTTTCTTTTTCAATTCTCGCTTTAGGTCGAGAACCTCCTCAGCTAGGCGGCTTATGGCGTTGGCATTCTTTAGATTGGCTTTCTCTAATTTTTTTTGGTTTGATATTATTTTATCCAGTTTTGCAAAAATTTCAGCCGTAAATTTAACGTTAATAATTTATAAGTACAAGATTATCTTTTATTCACATGTTATCTGTAATATTATGAGTGATGAAACGATGGAAAATGCCTCAAATTTACTTGCAATGAATGTACAAATTTTGTCGCCAATTTTCACTGCAATGAAGTTTTCTAACATTCGTCATAGGCGCTTTAGCCGCCTTCGCTTCATCACTTATGTATATTGCTGTAAACCATTTACTTACCCTTTACATGCCTAGGCTTCTTGGCATCATCATCGCTTTGTGACTGGGACGCACTCGATTCCGAGTCATTAGAACAGGAACTGGAACGTCGTTTACTCATTTTAAAATAAATTTTTTTCGATTTCACCGGTAATTTATTATTTTTTGATTTTGAGAGTAGAGTTTTTTTTCAAAGATAACTGCGATTGTTCAAGTAGTATTCATATTTTACTTCTGATATTTGACATTTCTTTCATATCATTATTATCTTCAAGATTTGTCGTCGTTCATAGATTGACCGTATTGAGAGAGCTTTACTAGTTTAGAACGGGGACAAACCTAATGACAATAATATGAAAGAAATGTCAAATATCAAAAGTAAAATTGAAAATTTGGTGACAAATAATAAATAATTTCATCCGGTATAATGCATCGTAATAAGCAAGCTCTTAAGAAAGAAGTGCATCAATTTTTAAACACTTATTTGGGCCCAAGTAATTTTGAAAACTACAATCAAAATAAGGAAACAAATAATTTGGAAGATCAAAGTGAAAAGCAAGCAGAATATAGCTATTGTTCGGAAAGTGATGACTGCGCTGCAAATGCAAACATTGTACATTCTAACGTATGTTTACTTTGTCCAAATGCATGCATTTATTGGATACTTTAGTTAAAGTAGTTTTTTTTAGGCAAGTGAAGAATTAATTCATGATGATATACAATTTGACGATATAAGAACTAAGATTTCGAAATGGTCAGTCGAAGAAAATATAGCAGCTGTTTCTATCAACAAACTTCTACGCATTCTAAGCCCACATCATCCAACATTACCACTTGATGCACGCACTTTGAGAAACTCACCAAGAAGTACACCGAAAATTCAAATAGGTAGAGGTCATTATATCCATTATGCAATCAAAGATGGCCTTACTGACTTTTTCTTAAATAATTGTTATGAAGCGGATTTGCTTGAACTAAATTTTAATATTGATGGTCTTCCAGTATCTAAAAGTTCTGGTGCACAAGTTTGGCCAATTCTTATGAGTATTAAAAATACAGAAGTTGTGCTAACTGTAGGTGTATTTGAAGGCTATAGCAAACCAAAAAATATGTCCGAGTACGTATTACTTCGCAATTCGTTTTATTTATTCGCAATTTCCAAAAATTTATTTTTCTTTTAAAGGTATCTTGAAATGACGATTTGTGAACTAAATGAATTAGTAAGTGACGGATTCGAATTTAGAGGGAAATACTTTTTGGTCAAAATTGGAGCTTTTGTATGTGATGCTCCGGCAAGAGCCATGATTATGGAAATAAAAGGTCATTCCGGGTACAATTGCTGCCACAAATGTACACTACGCGGAAAGAGATATCAAAATAAAACAATATTTCCATATAGCGAAAATACACTGAGAACAAATGAAGCTTTTAGAGCTCGGAGTCACTCAGCACACCACAATAATCAGCAAAGGATTGCTTTAGAAGACCTGCCAATAGATATGGTGCAACAGTTCCCTTTTGACTATATGCACGTTGTGTGTTTGGGTGTTATGAAAACATTGCTTAGATACTGGATTAAAAAACGGAAAAAACCATTTTCGTTAAGTGCATAAAAGATACGTATTCTTAACTCTCGACTTGCTAAAAACAAGAAAAATGCACCTTATGAGTTTGCGAGAAAGCCTCGTTCGATATATGAATTCGATAGGTGGAAGGCAACTGAGTTAAGAAATTTTCTCTTATATACTGGGCCAATTATTTTGTTAAATGTTTTAAGTCCTGAGAGATATAAACACTTTTTAGACCTAAGTACCGCAATAAGGCTTTTACTTTCGAACGATATTTGTTCTTACGACTCAGCAAACGCACTGTTATGCCGTTTTGTGGAAAAAATTCCACTATTGTACACCAAGTCCTTATTAACTTACAACATGCACTGCTTAATACACTTGACTGCGGATTGCAAAATGTATGGACCACTTCATACATTCAGCGCATTCAAATTTGAAAACTTTCTCAGTAGTATCAAACGACAACTAAGGAAAAAATCACAGTTCGGAGCTCAAATATATAATAGAATGGTGGAATCAAGTCGCAACGGAATAATAAAAAAAAAGCAAGAATTTAGAGTAGAGCGAATTGACGGCACCAAATACTCTTTTATTGGCACCAAATCAAAATTTATCTCACTCAATCAGCTCCCTTAAGCTAGCCCAACCTTTATAGCCCAATCAAAAACGGAAATCGTACTAAATTGCCCAATATTTATTGCTAATTTAGTACGCTTTCATTTAATTTATTGCACTTGTCTTTTAAAAAATATCGAGGGTTGGGCTAGCCAACCACGAAAAAAATTTTACAATAATCAAAAAATGAAAACGTACTAAATATCACTATATTTATTGCTAATTTAGTACGCATTCATTTTATTTATTACACTTGTCTTTTTAAAAATATTGAGCCCCCTTAGTCAGCCCAACCAGCCCAACCTTATATGCAAGCTAGCCCAACCACGAAAAAAAATTTTACAATAATCAAAAAATTAAAACGTACTAAATATCACTATATTTATTGCTAATTTAGTACGCATTCATTTTATTTATTGCACTTGTCTTTTAAAAAATATCGAGGGTTGGGCTACCTTAAATTTAAGCTAGCCCAACCACGAAAAAAAATTTTACAATAATCAAAAAATTAAAACGTACTAAATATCCCTATATTTATTGCTAATTTAGTACGCATTCAGTTAATTTATTACACTTGTCTTTTAAAAAATATTGAGCCCCCTTAGTCAGCCCAACCAGCCCAACCTTATATGCAAGCTAGCCCAACCACCAAAAAAATTTTACAATAATCAAAAAATGAAAACGTACTAAATATCACTATATTTATTGCTAATTTAGTACGCATTCATTTTATTTATTACACTTGTCTTTTTAAAAATATTGAGCCCCCTTAGTCAGCCCAACCAGCCCAACCTTATATGCAAGCTAGCCCAATACCAAAAAATTTTTACAATAATCAAAAAATTAAAGCGTACTAAATATCACTATATTTATTGCTAATTTAGTACGCATTCATTTAATTTATTACACTTGTCTTTTTAAAAATATTGAGCCCCCTTAGTCAGCCCAACCAGCCCAACCTTATATGCAAGCTAGCCCAACCACCAAAAAAATTTTACAATAATCAAAAAATGAAAACGTACTAAATATCACTATATTTATTGCTAATTTAGTACGCATTCAGTTAATTTATTACACTTGTCTTTTAAAAAATATTGAGCCCCCTTAGTCAGCCCAACCAGCCCAACCTTATATGCAAGCTA